>PVLA01012227.1:0-46324 GCA_004027455.1 Hydrochoerus hydrochaeris | reverse complement strand
TGGGAGATTTGACTTCTGAGTGCCCACACAACTGTAAACTGAATTCTGGGCAACTAATTTCTTTGGAGACCCTGCCTGAGCAGGAGGTTCAGGGGCTCTCTCCTCAAATGACAAAGTTTCACTTTTTAGCCCTATGGGTACTTTTGATGGAATCTTGCTGATTCCTTATATTCTTTCAAAATCACCGTTATGGTTTGTGTCTGGATGTCCCTCCAAAGCCTCATGCAGTCAGGGGGACAGACTTTAGAATTTGTGATGATTCATGATCCAATGGTGGGTTTATGGGTGTGAGTGTTACATCTGCCCTAGGGTGAATGGTCTACATACCATATAAAGAACAGAAAGAGTCTTCTCTCCATACTCCTCTTCCTTTTCTTTTGTTGCTTTTGCAGTCTTTCTCCACCATGAACAGTTGCCCATCTCTCTCCCCTCTGCCTTTCAGCCAGCTGATTGTAGACTGAAATCTTCACAAACTGTGAGCTAAATAAACCTTTCCTTCCTTCATTTGGGTCATCAGGTATTCTGCCTCAGTAATAAGAGAAATGTAACCAAGATAATATATTTCTTTTTTTACTGGTTCGACATCCTACATTTCTTTTTAATGGCAATAATCTCTTTAGCAACCACACTTGCTTTGGCTGAAACTTTACACATGCTTCTTTCTGGCCTAACTGCAAGATTTTCATTTTGCTCTTTTGTCTTGATTCTCAGTATAAATATAACAAAAAGCAGCCAGTGTTGCTCATGCCACAGCACTGGGCTTCCTTGATTTTTTTCCCACATAACTGGGCCTGTAGGCTTGAGTGGATGTGCTTGGAAACTCTTGGGAACAGCACAGAACATTAGCTTACATCCAGTAGCTGTGAGGCTATGGCCCACCATACTCAGTCTGCAGAGTCTTTGGCTCTCCCTTCAGGACAGGTCACATCTATAGCTTATATACAAAGTACTTCACATGCTTATTTTTTGTGCTGGCTACCAAAAGTCCCAATTGTGAACTGAAATCTCATCAATCTGGCCTTACTCTGCACATTTGTATTGGCATATCATTTTCTGAGCTCTGACCATAGCTACTCATCGAGCTCTGCTTTCGATATTCAGTATTTTCTCTAACAAATTGTTTCTCCAAGCTTCTCAAAACTCATACCACAAATAAGTTCTCAAGTCTTCAAAACCACATGCAGAGATATACTAATAATAAGATTCTTTCCTTCAGTACCAGTTTTATTAGTAAGTATTTTCTAAATCAAACAAAATATCTTGGCCTCACAATTTTAAAAAGGAGAGTTGTATTCTGGCTCACAGTTTCAATGCTTTTAGACCATTTTAGGTGTTGCAAGGGAGGAATATCACACTGGGAATATGTGGCATCCAACAGCAGAGAGGAAGGGAAGAATATCAGAAAGAAAGGAGGCAAGGAGCAGTTAGACTCCCGAGGTCCTATCTCTGATGATCTCCTAACACACACACCCAGAAATGTGCTTTGCTAAACTTTTAGAAGTTTCTTGAGTTGATAATCATGATTTATGGTCATGTTTGATAATTTTAGTAAAAGTAATGTTTATTTTTATGTAACTTTGATATCAAAATTAATTAGTAAACTAATTTTTATTTGGACTTCATACCTGGAAAAACTGCATCATATCTCAAAAAACTGATCAGAAGCTCACCTGAATTGAGAGAAGGAGCTTTGGGTGCTATAAGTCATTGCAGCAAATTAGAACAGTAGATCATAATTAAAGCCATCAATTTTTAATCTTTTCCTACAATTAGGTCTAGGAATACAGAACTGCTCATTCTCAGTTCCACTTCCTTCATGAGAATGAGATAGTGCCCACTTCTCTGAATCAAGCATATGAGAGAAGTTGAAACCATCTCATTGCTGAATAAGCCTAAGAATGATTGACTTTGGCAGTTTTCTGAATCCTAAGGTGGCTGCATAAAGCAAGGGGGAAATTGGAGGGGTGAGGGTAAGACTTGGAAAATACTGAGTCCTCTTCCCATGATAAGACTCAAAATTGGTGTCTAGAAAAACTTTTGTTTACATTTCAGACAAAGAGATCTAGGAATGAAGGCAAAAGGACTAGAAAAGAAAATATGCAAAGCAGCATCATTGACCAGGAGGGCATAAATCCTTGAAAGCAGACACATTTAGATACTGCATTGCATTGACTGTGCTTGAGCTCTGGTGTGAGAGGTTTCCTTGCTTATCAGGCCTGCTGTTCAAAGTGTAAGGTCTGCTAACAGTAACTGCCTAACTAGACTGGTCAAGCCACAGAGTCATACATGATTTTTAACCAGAAACTAGGTTCATAAACAATGGCCAAATCCAAAATAATGGGGAATTTCACTTGTTTTCCTCTTAGACATTTTGGTTTTCCCTGTAATAACATTTAGAGCCAATTTTGCCTATGCTTCAGGGGGCAGTCCCACAACTCTCTTGTACATTTATACATCTACTAGTCATAGCAGTGCATGCTGTTCCCAAATTATTCCATCCTTTTCAAAAAATGTATTACAGATATATGTTTGTTTTCTTTGTATATTCTATTGCATTCACTTACATGCTTATGTTTTGTCAAGAACAGCTTTTTTCTTTTTAAAAAAATTTTATTTAAAGAGCAAAAAAGCAAAACAGAAAAATGGGTAGAAATAATACAGAATTTCAAAAAATAAACACTAAGAAATAGTTGATAAATTACATATTGTCAGCTTAGAAATAGTTGTTCAAGTTACAAAATTAAAGCACAAAAAGTGGAGATTCAAACAGTGAGAGTGCCAGCAGTTCTGTTCAATGATCTAACAAAAATTTAGTATTATGGTTATGAATCCTACATACTTAAACATACATGTAGTTATATCCTCTACAGCATTTTCTTTCTCTCTCATTTTTATAACAACAATTACACATTTTGGCTTCATTACTCCTACAGTTCTTATTATTTTTTCACTAGAGACACAATGTGATATTTATAAATATGATTCTTATTTATTTCACTTATGAGGATAGTCTAAAATTGCCTTCATTTACCTAAGAAGGCCTCAAGATCATCATTTTTATAGTTGGGTAATATTCCATTTTATAAAGATACCACACCCTTTTCATCCGCTCTGTGGTTGATGGGCATTTTGGTTGTTCCCAAGATTTAGCTATTACAAATTGTGCTGCTATGAACATGGGTGCACATTTATCACTGTGACATGACTTTTCCAGTTTTTCTGGGAAAATACCCAGGATGTAATAACTGGATTGAATGGAACTTCCAATCCTTGTCTTGTGAGGAATCTCCACACTGAGTTCCATGTTGGCTACACCAGTCTACACTCCCACCAAAAGTGGAGCAGTGTTCCTTTTTCTCCACATCCTCACCAATATTTGTTATCCTGTTTATCCACATCCTCAGTTTGAATGTCCACTTTGCATGCTTTAATTTTGTAACTTGAACAACTGTATCCAAGGAGATAATATGTAATGTATCAAATAGTGATTTCTTAATGTTTATTTTTTGTTGAAATTCTGTATTGTTTCTACCCTTTTTTTGTTTAGCTTCCCCCCTTAAAATAAAATATAAAAAAAGAAAAGAAATCACCAACAGAGTGAAAAGAAAACCCAAGGACTGGGAAAGCATTTTAGCCAGCAACCCCTCAGAAAAATGATTTATATCCGGAACATATAAAGAATTAAAAAACATTAAGCCCCCTAAATTCAAAGACCCTCTCCAATAATGGGCACCGAAGATGAACACACATTTCTCAGATGAAGATATACAAATGACAAATAAATACATGAAGAAATGTTCACCACCACTGGTTATTTGAGAAATGCAAATTAAAATATCATTGAGATATCATCCTCCTCCAGAAAGAATACCTGCCATCAAGAAAACAACTGATAACAAATGTTGGTGAGGATGTGGAGAAAAAGAAACACTGCTACATTGTTGGTGGGAGTATAGACTGGTGTAGCCACTATTTTTTTAAATTTTTTTTTGCAGAGAATAAAATGAAAGAGGACAGAATAAAACAGATCAGAACAGAACAATGCAAGCAACACAGCACTTCACAACAAGAAATTGGAAATCAACAGTAGTTACCATAATATGGCTTTATTTGAAATAGTTGAACATAGCTTCACACACAATAATTTTAAACATAACAAAATAGAATAAAAGCATTCAAGAGAATCAAACTTTACAAAGCATTCTGAACCAAATAACAGAAGATGAACAATGGCTCCTATATTGTCTCATTTTCCATAAAAAATTTGTTTATACTATCATACATATTAAAATCCAATAAGACACAACATGATAGAACCAATGGTAATAGAAGAACAAAAGCATGGTAGGACTTCAAAGCAAGATGATATTGAATCAGCAATGGCTGCCATAATGCCTTGTTTTCTTCAAAATAGCTGTTCATACCATCACAAGTAATAAGGTCAAACAAAACAGAATAAAACCATTCCAAACAATGACTGACAACATTATAAGGCTTCAAAGCAATATAATGGTGAAGTATGATTACCATAAAATCTTTTGTACTCTTACCACTAATTACACTAGGGAAACTATACTGTATTTATACATGTGATTTTGATTTATTTCACTTATGAGTATGGTCTCAAGTTGCATCCATTTATTTATAAATATCTCAATGTGATCATTCTTTATACCTGAGTAGTACTCCATTGTATGAAAGTACCACAATATTTTATCCATTCCTCAGGTGATTTCCTTTGAAGTGCCAAAAGCTTTCAATAATATGAGATCCCATTTGTTGATTCTTTGAAGTGTTTCCCATGCAGTTTGCATTTGGTTCATAAATTCTCTGCCTACCCCTATGTTTCCAAGACTTCTACCTACATTTTCTTCCAGTAGATTTAGTGTTTCTGTTTTAATATTGAAGTCTTTGATCCATTTAGACTTTAGTTTTGTGCATGGTGATATGCACGGATCTAATTTCAGTTTTCAGCATATAGAGAGCCAGTTATTCCAACACCATTTATTAGGAAGACTATCCTTCTTCCAGTGGACATATTTGGCCCCTTTGTCAAATACCAGGTGGCTGAGTGTCTTTGTAGTTGTGCTTGCATCTTCTAATCTGTTCCATTGATCCTCAGGTCTATTTCTTTGCCAATACCAAGCTGATTTTATCACTGTGGCTTTATAGTACTGTTTTAAATCAGGAATTGAGATGCCTCCTGCCTTGCTTTTGTTGCCTAGAATTGCTGTTGCTATTGTAGGTTTCTTCTGTTTCCAAATGAATTTCTCTAGATCTGTGAGGTATGTCAATGGTATTTTGTTTGGATTGCGTTAAATCTGTATAACAGTTTTGGGAGTATAGCCATTTTCACAATGTTTGTTCTTCCTAACCAAGAGCAAGGAATGTCCTTCCATTTTCTAATATCCTCTTCAATCTCCTTTTCAGCATAGAATAATTTTCAGCATATAGGTCTTTTACATTTTTAGTTAGGTTGATTCCTAAGTATTTCATTCTTTACATGTTATTGTAAAGGGTGATATTTCCATAATTTCTCCCTCAGTGAGTTTTTTGGTTGTGTACAGGAATGCTATTGATTTTTGAGCATTGACTTTGTATCCAGCTACACTGCTGAACTTGTTTATTACCTCTAGCAGTCTTTTAATGGAGTTTTTTTGGTCTTCTATATAGAGTATCATGTCATCTACAAATAGTGATAATTTAACTTCTTCCTTTGTTATCTTTACTCCTTTTATTTATCTCTCTTGTCTGATTGCACTGGTTAGTGTTTCCAGAACTATGTAGAAAAGGAGTGGTGATAGTGGACATCCTTGTCTTATTCCTGATTTTAAAGTGAAACCTTTCAGTTTTTGTCCATTTAGTATAATGTTGGCTCTTGGTTTGTCATAGATGGCCTTTATAAGGTTGAAGTAGATGCCATGTATTCCAAGTTTCTGAGGGGTTTTTATCATGAACATGTGTTGGAATTTTTCTGCATCTACTGAGTTGACTATGTGGTTTTTGTTTTTGGCTGTGTTGATGTGGTGTATTACATTTATTGATTTGCGTATGTTAAACCATCCCTGCATTCCTGGATTGAACCCCACTTGGTCATGATGTATAATCTTCGTGATGATTTTCTGAATTCTATTTGCCAGTATTTCATTGAGAATCTTTGCATCAATGTTCATTAGTGAGATTGGCCTATAGTTCTCTTTTTTGGTTGGATCTTTCTCTGGTTTTGGTATCAGAGTAATACTTGCTTCCAGGAATGATTGAGGGAGGATTGCTTTCTTCTCAATTTCATTGAAGAGTTTAAAGAGTATTGGCATCAAATCTTCTCTAAATTTCTTGTAGAATATAGATGTGAAACCATCAGGACCTGGGCTTTTCTTTGTTGGTAAGTTTTGAATTACATTTTCAACTTCAATAGCTGATATTGGGTTGTTCAAAATCGCTTTATCTTCTTGGTTGAGCTTTGGTAGTTCATATGTTTCTAGAAATCTGTCCATTTCCTCTGTGTTTTCCACTCCTTGTGAGTAGAGATTTTTCAAAGTAAGTATTCATGATCTTTTGAATTTCCATGGGATCTGTAGTAATTTATTCCTTTTCAGTTTGTATTGAGTGAACTTGGGTTTTTTTTTTCTTTCTTTCTCTTGATAAGGTTAGCCAGGGGTTTGTCAGTTTTGTTTATTGTCTCAAAAAACCAGCTTTTTCTTTCATTAATTCTTTGTATTTTTTTTTAGTTTCAATTGCATTGATTTCTGCTCTAATCTTTACAATTTCCTCTCTTCTATGAGCTTTGGGTTTAACTTGCTCTTCTTTTTCTAGAAGCTTGAGATGGAGCATTAGATTGTTTATTTATGCTCTTTTTGTTTTCTTGATATGACAGTTTATTGTGATATATTTCCCTCTTAAGACTGCTTTCATTGCATCCCACAGATTACAGTATGTTGTTTCTATATTTTCATTGAATTGTAGGTATTGTTTTATTTCTTCTTTAATTTCTTCTGTGGCCCACTGGTTGTTCAAAAGGCTGTTATTTAATTTCCATGTATTTATGCAGGTTTTACAATTTCTTTTGCCATTAATTTCCAATTTCAGTGCACTCTGGTCAGATATTATGCATGGTATGATTTCAATACCTTTGCATTTACTTATGAATGTTTTATGGGATAATATATGGTCTATTTTGGAGAATGACCCATGTGCAGCTGAGAAGAATGTGTATTCTGATGTGGTTGGGTGGAACACTCTGTAAACATGTACTAAGTCCAATTGCTCACAGGTATGATTCAGTTCTGTTATTTCTTTGCTACTTTTTGTCTAGTTGATCTATCTCTTTGTGACAATGGGCTGTTAAGATCTCCTGTTATAATTGTGTTCTTGTGTATTTGGCTTTTCATGTCCATTAATATCTGTCTTATATAGTTGGATACTCCTGTATTTGGCACATATATATATTTATAATTTTTAGTTCTTCCTCTTGAATTTTACCACTAACAAGTATGTAGTGACCTCTATCTCTCTTAATCATTTTAGTTTTGAAGTTCACGTTGTCTGCAAATAGAATAGCTACCCCTGCTTTTTCTGGGTTTCTGTTGCATGGAATACTGTTTTCCATCCTTTGACTTTTAACCTATGTGTTTATTTTTGGTCAGATGTGTTTCTTGTATACAGCATATTGTGGGGTCCTGTTTCTTGATCCATTCTGTCAACCTATTTCTTTTTATAGGTGAATTGAGGCCATTTATATTTGTGGATATCACTGATATGTACTGGCTTGATTGTGCCATGTTATGTTCCAGTTGTTTCCTTCTGCTTTTCCTCTTATTTAATTGTTTATCCCACCTGGTGGTTTTTTCTGTTGTTGTTTTCAGGATTGTGGTCATTTTTACCTTTGTCTAGTATGTCTTTCAGTACTCTTTCTAGGGTTGGTTTTGTGGACATGAATTTCTTCAGTTGTTCTTTGTCATGGAAGTATCTTGTTTCTCCATTAAATTTGAATGAAAGTTTTGCTGGGTACATCAGTTTGGGTTGAAGGTTGTTTTCTTTCAGTGCTTGAAATCCCTCACTCCAAGCTCTTCTTGCCTTGGGGGTTTGTGCTGAAAAGTCTGCCGTGATTCTAATGGGCTTTCCTTGATAGGAGAGTTGTGTCTCTTCTCTGACAGCTTTTAGTATTCTGTTTTTATGCTGTATGTCTGAGTTCTTAATTATTATGTGTCTGTGTGTGGATTTACATTGATTGTGACTGGTGTTCTGTATGCCTCACTTATCTGCATATCTGATTCTTTCGCCATGTTTGGGAAATTTTCTGCTATTATTTCTATAAATACTTTATGTCATTTGCCTGCACTCCTGTATCTTCGCTAATGCCCATTATTCTTATATTGTTGCTCTTGGCATCATCATGGAGCTTCAGGATTGTCATTTCATGCTGCTTTGTTATTTTTAAAAGTTCTATCCTTTCCTGATCACTAACTGTGATCCTTTCCTCAAGGTCTGAAATCCTATCCTCAGCTTCCTTTAGACAGTTTTGCACATTTTCAATAGAATTTTTTGTTTCTTGGATGTCTCTTTGAGTTTGTTTCATGAATTCTGTTTGTTATCTATATTGTTCATTCAAAGTTTCAATCAGTTTCCCATGCTCATGTACTTTTTTCTCTAGTTCTTCTTTAGCTGCATTCAACAACTCCTTTACTAAAGTTGTTATTTCTATCTTTACATGGGAGAGTACTTCTAATTTGATTTCCTCTATAGCCTGATGCAATTGTTTTTTTTTTATTTCCCTGGCTATCTTTTCAGAGATTCCTGGTGTGTTACTTTTGGGGTCCTCTATTTCAATGTCTCCTATACTTGCTTCTGGTGAACTATATGTTTAAGATTGCATTTTGCTTTTTAGTTTTGTCATTTTCACTTTGCCTGGTGTTTTCTATGAGTAGGAATGGATCACACACACTCTTTTCAGACACACCAAAGTCTTACAGTTAGTTGGAGGTGGTTTTACTACTGGCCCTGTTTATCCCCTGTACACCTCTATTTTAGGGGTATATCACCACATTGGTACAGTCAATCCACTGTAGTCCAAATTTTGCCACCTGGGAGCAAAGTTCCAAATTTTCTCACCTTAAGTGGATCCTGCTGAGATCTTCTGTTCCAGATGGGAGTGCAGGCCCATCTTTAGCAGTCCAGGGAAGTTTTCAGTCTTGGGCAGGCCTCCTCGATGTTCCCAGTGGCTGGTCAGGCCCACAGTGGCGATTCTGGGGAGCCTACCCCTGAGGCGGGCTTGCACTGAGTTCCTGGTGGCAGGGTGGGCCCTCGGTGGAGGTTCTGGGCAGCCTTGCCCTGAGGCGGGCCTGGGCTGAGTTCTCGGTGGCAGGATGGGCCCTGGGTGAAGTTTAAGGGTAGCCCTGCCCTGACGGGGGCTTGCCCTGAGTTCCTGGTGACACCGTGGGCCCTTGGTGGAGGTTCCTTTGATCCTTTTAGATTTTAGTTTAGTACATGGTGACAAGCATGTGTCTAGTTTTAGTTTTCAGCATATGGATAGCCAGTTTTTCCAGCACCACTAATTAAAGAGACTATTGTTCTTCCAGTGAAAATATTTGTCTCCTTTATCAAAGATGAGGTGGTTGAGTGTGTTTGTAGTTGTGGTTGTATCTTCTAGTCTACTCCATTTGTCTTCAGATCTGTTTTTATTCCAGTACCATTTTGATTTTATTACAGTAGCTTTGTAGTATAACTTCAAGTCAGGATTGTGATGCCTCATGCTTTGTTTTTGCTGATTAGAATTGAGTTTTTTTTTCTAGGTCTCTTCTGTTTCCAGATGAATTTTAGGAGTGATTTCTCTAGATCTATGAGTTATGTTCGTGGTATTTTCATTGAGATTGCATTGAATCTGTACAAAAATTTTGGGAGAATGGCCATTTTCACAATATTTATTCTTCTATCCATGAACAAGCGATGTCTTTCCATTTTTTCTGTTCCTCTTCAATTTCTTTTTTTCAGGGTATAATAATTTTCCCCATATAGGTCTTTTACTTGTTTTATTAGATTAATTCCCAAGTATTTAATTTTTTTGGATGCTAGTGTTGTTAGTGTATAAGAATGCTATTGATTTTTGAGTATTGATTTTGTATCCAGCTACATTGTTGAATTTATCTATGATATCTAGGAGTCTTTCAATGGAGTTTTGTGGGTCTTCTATCTAAAGTATCATGTCATCTGTAAATAATGACAATTTAACTTCCTCTTTTTCTATCTTTACTCCTTTTGTTTCTCTCTCTTGTCTAATTGCACTGGCTAGTATTTCCAGTACTTTGTTGAATAGGAGTGGTGGTAAGGGACATCCTTGTCATGTGCCTGATTTCAAGGTAAAGGCTTTCAGTCTTTGGCCATTTAATATGACATTAGCTGTTGGTTTGTCATAGATGGCCTTTATCATATTGAGGTAAAGAATATCTATTCCAACTCTCTGTAAAGTTCTTATCATGAATGGGTGTTGAATCTTATCAAAAGCTTTTTCTGCATCTATAGAAATGATCATGTGATTCTTCCTTTTGGCTCTATTGATATGGTGGATTACATTTATTGATTTACATACATTGAACCATCCCTGCATGCCTGGGATGAATCCCACTGAGGACCCCTTTCATTGTTTCCCACAGGTTCTGATAAGCTGTAGTTGTATTTTCGTTTGCTGGTAGATATCATTTATTTTCTTTTTTAGTTTCCTCTGTGACCCACTGATTGCTCAAGAGTGTATTATTTAATTTCCATGCATTTGTGGGGGTTTTGCAGTTACTTTTATCATTAACTTCCAGTTTCATGGTGCTATGATCTGATAACATGCATGGGATAACTTCAATTCTTTTGCATTTACTTAAATATGTTCTGTGGTTTAGCATATGGTTTATTTTAGAGAATGTCCCATGTACTGCTGAGAAGAATGTATATTCTGATGTTGGATGTAACACTCTGTATACATCTATCAAGTCCATTTGTTCACAGGTGTGATTCAGTTGTTATTTCTTTGCTGATTTTCTGTCTAGTTGATCTATCTCTTTGTGTCAATGGCATGTTAAGGTCTCCTGTTATAACTGTGTTATTGTCTATTTGATTTTTCATTTCTGTTAATACTTGCTTTGTGTAGTTTGGTGCCCTGGAATTTGGTGCATATATATTTAAGATTGTTTTCCCTTCCCCTTGAAGTTTTCCCCCTAACTAGTATGTAGTGACTTTCTTTATCTCTTCAGATCATTCTTGGTTTGAAGTTGACATGGTCTACAAACAGAATAGCTGCCCCTGATTTTTTTTTTTTGAGTCCCTGTTGCATGAAGTATTGTTTTCCATCCTTTGACTTTCAATCTGTGAGTTTCCTTTTGGGTTACATGGGTATCTTGTAGATGGCATATGGTTAGGTATTGTTTCTTGATCCATTCTGCCAGTCTGTTTCTTTTAATTGGTGGATTGAGGCCATATACATTAATGGTTATAACTGTCATATATTTGTTTATTGTTGACATGCTATCTTTCTGATGTTGTATCTTAACTTTTCATTCTATTTAATTGTCTGTCTTGATTTGTGTTTTTTTCCTATGTCTATCTAGAATGTCTTTCAGTATTCTTTGTAGGGTTGGTCTGGTGATCATGAATTTCTTCAGCTGTTCTTTGTCATGGAAGTGTCTTATTTTTCCATTCATTTTGAAGGACAGTTTTGCAGGGTAAAAATCCTTTTCGTTTAGGATCTGAAACACTTCACTCCATGCTCTTCTTGACTTCATTGTTTGTGTTGAAAAGTCTTCTGTGATTCTGATAGGTTTTCCTTTATAAGTGATCTGTCTTTTCTCTCTTACAGCTTTTAATATCCTGTTCTTATGTTGGATTTCTGGGGTGGTGATTATTATATGTCTGGGTGTAGTTTTATTTTGTTTATGGCTATTTGGCATTCTAGTTACCTCACTAATCTGTATGTCAGTTTCCATACTCATGTTTGGGAAGTTTTCAGCTATTGCTTCTGTAAATAGCTTCTTTATATCACTTGTGTTGTCCCTTTCTTTTTCATTTATCTCTATTAATCTTATGTTGTTTTTCTTTGCATCATCTTGCAGCTGTTGAATTGTCATTTCCTGATTTCTTGTTATTTTTAGAAGATCTTTCCTGTTCACTAACTGCAATCTTATATTTGAGCTCTGAGATTCTATCTTCACTTTTGTTGAGGCAGTTTCTGCAACTTTCAATAGAATTTTTGATTTCCTGTATATCTCTTTGAATCTGCTTCATGTGTTCTCTTTGTTTCTTAAACTGTTCATTCAGGGATTCTATTATTTTGCTTTGTCCTCTAGTTTTTTATGTGTCTTTGTTAAATGTGTTCAGTATTTCTTTCACTACCTTTATCATTTCTTCTTTTACCTGGGAGAATATTTCTGATTTGAGTTCCCTCATCACTTCCTGTACTTGCTTCTTTATTTCACTTGATATCATCTCAGGCATTTCAGGTGTATGTCTACTATTTTCTTCTATTTACATGGCTCCTAGGCTTTCTTGGGATGGGCTGGGGGTTTGAGATTGCATTTTGGCCTTTTGTTTTGTCATTTTCCTATATTTTCATGGTACAGTGATGTTCCAAAGCTTTCCCTGGATGTTTTGGAAATCACCTCCTGTGCCCTCTGCTACTGGGACTCACATGGCTTTGACTGCCCCTACAAGGTGAGCCTGGCTCCCTGGTAGAATGAAGGCAACTGGGCATGGTCTACTCAAGCCTGGGGAACCTCTGGAGTCTATTCCAGAGTCCTAGGGGGCTGGGCGGGGACCCAGCTCTGGGATCCATGGTTCCAAATTGTTCCTGGGCCAGTGTAGTTGAGCTGCAAGCCACCTTAAAGTAGCGGCATGGGCCTGGCTCCCCTTTCCATGGGCCTGGCTCCCCTAGTTGAATGAAGGTCGCTGGGCACGGTCCACTCAAGCTGCGGGAATCTCTGGATCCTAGTACAGTGTCCTCGGTGGCTGGGAGGGCACACGGCCACTGGGATTAATGGTCCCAAACTGTTCTCGGGCCTGTGCTGGTGAGCTGCAACTCATCTCGAAGTGGCAGCACTGGCCTGGCTCCCTTCATGGCAGTGCTTGGTCCTGGACTTCTAATGGCAGGTCAGTGAGAAAATCAGTTTCATTTGCCCAAGTAGTTTGTCATATTTTATTGTAGATTTTGAAAATTTGTACACCTGCAATCTTTCTTTCTTTACTCATGCCTACCATGGTCCTCAGGTAATCACTGCAATGTGTTTAATGCAAATGTGTTTTGTTTGATTTTCAGAGAAAGTGTAGGTAAGTATTTTTTGTATACATTTATATTTATGAAAATATTTTCATGCCAAATATCCTCACTTTCAAGTTTAATTTAAGGCCTAGAACAAGAAATACATCAAGGCCTTAAATCTGAAATTAGATATGTTCATATATATACAGAGACAGTTAAGGGCCTACCACATATTGTATATGATTCAATATCATTTTTTTTTTTGGTACCCTGAGTTGAACTCATGACCATGCACTTGCAAGACAGGTGCTTATGCAGCTGAGCTAAATCCCTGGCCCAATTCAACATCTTAATACACATACTTTATGTGTGTGTGTGTGTATATATATATATATATGCATATTATATGAGTATATGCATGTACATTACACAGATGTGTGTATATATATTTCAAATATTCAAAGCTGCATATATACTTGTGAATCAGGATTATTACAGATGGGTTCAATTGTGACACAGTATTTGCTTTTAAATATAGCTTGAATTTTCTTTAGTAACACATTTCCATCATTTCATCATTTCTCATCTTGAATGCAAGCATTAACAAACATTAAAATAATAAAGTCATTTCACAAAAATTGTTTTATAAAGACACATCCTCCTTTCAACATCCACTTTACCATTTTATTAGAAATAGTGGCATTCTCAATTTCATTATTGAAGTAAAGAGGGAGAAAACAATACAGATGATCAGATAATAAATGCATTGTTTAAATTTATAGTATCTTCTAATTTGACTACATGACCATTAGTTCCAAACTGTTGAATATTCTGTTTTTGCAACAATGTATCTCTGACTGGAACTGAAGGACTTTGACAGACTTACATTAATCACTGTGTCCCTTAGATGTGATAGATTTGGATTCTTTTCCATCAGGCTAAGACAAAGTCTGAAAGTGCATGGTTAATTCCTGGAAAGAGAGTTTCTCAAGGAAGTAATTATGGGTATTACCTTGGTTAAAAAGCCACCTGTAATTTGTGAATCACCAAGGTCTGCTCCAGGGTTTGGGCATGCAGTTTAGAGGAGCAGCAGCAGAGTTTGGCACTGAAGGCAGCAGTGTGATCAGAAGTGGACAGATGCCCATCTCAGGTACACTGCCCTTTGAAGATCCAAAATAGATCCTAAAGTGAGTCCTTGCACTTTCATTGTGTATTGGAATGGTGTTACACAGAATCAGATCCAGTAGTGCCTCGCTTCACAAAATTAATTCATTCCATGATTCTGGGGAAGATGTCTATGTCATGGTCCTGTAGGGAAGAGGGGCCCAGTAGTCTTCCTCACCCAATATGGAGCTTGTGAATGGTAGGAAAATTTTGCCCAATGCTTTTGTTTGTGAACTTAATTGTTTATGATCATAAGCACTTGCCTATGCAAATATTTCCTTCAAAGATTCATAATGTGTTTGTAATACAGTATGTCAAATACAGTCCATCTATTTATGTTTTCCAATTAGAGCTTAAATTACCCAAAATGCATTCTTGCTCATTTGGAACATTTATAGCAAAGTTTCATTTATGCAGTGTTCTCAAAATTGAAAAGTTCATATTTCATAGGCAATGGAAAAGAAAGTCTAAAAATTAGTGCAATCTAGAACTTTGAAAGAGAAAGAAAAAGGAAAATATCATCCCTATGACTTAAAAAATGATTGCTCTTTAAAATTATTTATCACACTTGCAAATAAAGTACCAAACCAGTAGCACTCCAGGTTTCAATAGAAATAGAATAGCTGATAAAATTTGGAAGCATTAAATTTGGTTGATAGTGAATATGCTTGTCAAGGACAAAAATAAAGTACACTGACAAAATAGCAAAACTGTGAACTCAGAAAGGACAAGGGAAGACAGATAAATGGAAGTGGCCACTAAAAGTACTACCCTGAAGCTTAGTGTGTGTGTGTATAAACAAAAAACTAAAATTTCTAAAAAAAATAGAAGTCCTCCAGTGGATCCTAAAGAAGATTGAACTTGGAACTTATCAGGGGTTTGAGCCTTAAAATCAAACAGAAAACAAAAAAGGAAAAAGGAAAAATTAATCTCAAAGTAGATGAAAGTCATATTCAGTCATTGGCATATTACCTGGTTGGATGTTCCTGAAGTTTTCACAAACAGCACCTCACCACTGTGTTCCTGAGATAAATAGTTGGTTTTCAAAATAGTTGTCTAAGTATTTTATGAGCATCTAAATCTTGGCATTACTATATTCAAAACATCACTTTAATCATTTCATCCTAAACCATATCCCCTAGTATTTAAAACATGCCATGGGCATTGACACAATGGAAAAGATGATTAAAAATTGGCCTTAATTCACACTTCATGAATCATCCTTCATACACTATTCAGAAAGTTTATCATATGAACCTTGTCAAGAACATCTCATTTCCCAGCTATCAAATTTATCAACTCTGCCAGTTTCTCCATTTTGGCTCAAGCCTGTATTAACTTCTCTAGAAATCCCACAATAGTTGATTCAGTTTTTGTATATATTTTCAAACAATATTCTGGCTCTAGCTCTTTTTCCAGGTAAACAATCCACTATCTGCTTAACATCCTGAGAACTTTTGTAAAACTTAAGTGTAGCCAAGTTATTTGCCTACCTGACCATGAATCTTCCCAATAGCAAATAATTCCATTAGAATAAAATCTAAATAATTATTATGAGTTCTCTGAATGTATTAGCTCTCCAGTTTAAATTATAACACATTTACAGTATCCTCCATTAAATCTGCTCCTGTTCCCAACAATAACACAACCATCAAATGCTAATTTGCTTTCTACAAATGTGTTGGAAAGCTAAGACTAGATTAAATTTTTATATAATTCCAAGGGTGTAAATACTCCAACTATGACATGAAGTTGATTCATCATCATTCTGTCTTACTTCCATTTTCTCTCTCTCAAACCCTGGAAAACTGTACAATAATTACTTGTCCTAGAACCTCAAGCTTGTTAAAGGAGCTGGATTAAGACATGATTCAATCTAGTTTCCACTCACAGAATTGTTCTGAGTGGCTAAAGATAGACCTAGAAATGATCTCCTTTGAATTCCTAACCCCTTCTTTTTTTCCCTAGACAGATGAATTTCCAACACCTACATGTCTCTTAGAAACGTGACCCAATTTCCAACTGAGTTTGCTTTCATAAGGATCTCAGAGTGAGCAGATCTCCAGATTCCTCTCTTCCTCATTTCCTGGGCATTTGTTGGCTGACTGTGATGGGCAACCTGTGTATCATCACTCTCACCAAAGTGGACTCCAAACTACAAATACCCATGTACTGCTTCCTCTGACACCTGGCAGAGGAAATTTTAGTAACTCCACTGTTATTGCTCTTAAAATGCTGAGCAACTTCTTAGCAGATAAGAAAACCATCTTGTACTATGCCTGCACCACCCAGCTGCAGGGATTCTTGGTTTTCATTGTGGCTGAGATCTTCATACTGGTCATAATGACCTATGACCACTACATGGCCATCTTTAAGGCTCTGCTCTACACAGTGGTGGTGTCTCCAAAGATCTGCCTGCTGCTGATGTTCTTCACCTACCTCTATGGCTTTGGCACAGCTGTGGTAGTTACACCTTGCATATTCTCTGTGTCTTACTGCCCTTCCAATGTCATCAATCATTTTTACTGTGATATTATGCCTCTGTTAACATTGTCCTGCTCAAACCACTGGCACACCATGGCGAGAATTATCAGCGACTCCTAAGCTCTGCATCATGTTGGAACTTTGGGCGCTGGGAGAACAGGCAGCTTATGGGCTGCCCTGGTAAGCAGCTGGGGGCCTAACAAGTTGCCAGCACACTGGGGCCAGAACTATCCGCAATTCCTGAACTCTGCATCATGTTGGAACTTTGGGCGCTGGAGAACAGGTGGCCAACTTGCCACCCTGATGAGCAGCTGGTTGCCTGGCAAACCACTGGCACACCAGGATGAGAACTATCAGCAACTCCTAAGCTCTGCATCATGTTGGAACTTTGGGCGCTGAGAGAATAGGCAGCCTATGGGCCACCCTGGTAAGCAGCTGGGGGCCTAGCAAGTCACCATCACACTGGGGCTGGAACTATCAGTGATTCCTGAACTCTGCATCATGTTGGAACTTTGGGCGCTGGAGAACAGGTGGCCTACTCGCCACCCTGGTGAGCAGCTAGTGGCCTGGCAAACCACTGGCACACAGGGCAAGAACTATCAGTGACTCCTAAGCTCTGCATCATGTTGGAACTTTGGGCGCTGGGAGAACAGGCAGCCTATGGCCTGCCCTGGTAAGCAGCAGGGGCCTAGCAAGTTACCAGCACACTTGGGCCAGAACTATCAGCGATTCCTGAACTCTGCATCATGTTGGAATTTTGGGCACTGGAGAACAGGTGGCCTACTTGCTAACCTGGTGAGCAGCTGGTGGCCTGGCAAACCACTGGCACACCAGGGTGAGAACTATCAGTGACTCCTAAGCTCTGCATCACATTGGAACTTTGGGCACTGGAGAACAGGTAGCCTACTTGCCACCCTGGTGAGCAGCTAGTGGCCTGGCAAACCACTGGCACACCAGGGTGAGAACTATAAGTGACTCCTAAACTCTGCATCATGTTGGAACTTTGGGGGCTGGGAGATAAGGTGGTCTGCTGGACAGCCTGGTAAGCAGCTAGGGCCCTGACAGTGCGTGGGCTAAGAATCAGACATTGATCCATTCCCTACGCCCCCTTAGCAAGTAGGCACCAGCGGTCTGTGTATCTTTTTGGAGGATGAGTGTATACAGTGTGGCAAGTAAGGGGGATTTCTTTCTACCATCTCTTTGAAGGCAAATATTTTTATGACTGTTTTGCTCAGTTTTGATTAATGGTACTGCTTTATTCAATATACTGTTTTTAAAAGCTCGATATTTCCTTCCATTTTCCTCTACCTGATTGAAAGAACAGCTAATGTTAACAAAATGGGCTGTACTATTGAGCCCATTGCTTGTGTCCTGATGACCTGCTCTGAGGTTCTGTGGTAGTTGTATTGCAGTGCAGTTGCATGGGTTTGTTTTGTCTTTTTCTGCTGTATTTTGCTACCTTCAAAAAAAAAGTGGATAAGAAAGTAACAAAATACCTCCAAAAATCTCCCAACTCCACCAAAGCTGATCCATGGATCATGGATGAGGAGAAACTCAAAAACAAGGCAACAGAATTATATAAGGTGATTAAAAGTATATAACAACAACAAAACAAGTCAGTAAGGTACTGAGCAACCTGAAACAGGATGTAACTAAGCAAATATTGGACTTAAAAAGTAAAATGAAAAAAAGAAAGTGCTCTAGAGGATATGGATGCATGTATGTTTGAGTGTGTAGGATTGATAACCATGTTGATAAGTTGTTACTGGATCATTGAACTTCTTTGCAGTCTCACTGTTTGAATGTACACTTTGTATGCTTTAATTTTGTAACTTTAACAATTAGGTCTAAGAAGACAATATGTAATTTATCAACTAATGATTTCTTACTTCTTTTTTTCTGAGATTCTGTATTGTTTCTACCCCTTTTTCTGTTTTGCTTTTTTTTCTCTTTAAATAAATTTTTTAAAAAAACATTGTCCTGCTCAGATATGTCAGTTCCAGAAACAATAGTCTTTATATCTGCAGCTTCAAATATGTTTTCCATGGCCATAACTACTATCTTATTTCAACATTGTTCTGTGTATTCTAAGGATATGCTCATTGGAAAGGAAAGGAGGAAAAAGGCTTTTTCCACCTGTGGGTGACACATGATGTCAGTTTTCTATGCTGCTGTTCATGTATTTGCAGCCCCGAACTAACTAATCTTTAGACACTGATAAACTGGCTTCTGTGTTCTACACTCTGGTGATCCCTATGCTGAACCCCATGATCTACAGCCTGGGGAACAAGGATGTGAAAGTTGCCTTACAGAGACTCATGAAAAACCCATACAGTTCCTGTAAGCCAGGGTAGTCTTAGAGCTCTACAGATAAATGAAGAGATAGTTTAGATGTGTTGTCACACAGTAGAAAACAATGGTGAAGTGACCAGCCTATGGGTTTCCAAGTCATTTTGCAAATTCAAAGAAGGTAGGATCTGGGGAATTGTAAATTCAAAGGACTTCAGTTTATTTTTTAATTCACTAGCCCATCAAAAATGTGTACAACAGGAACATAAACACATATAAATATTTTAATTGTAAATCTACTGAGACATCATGGGATTAATACAAGTTACCTTTGGCCTCTACAATTAGAAGTGCTCAAAATTGTGGTCTTAAACTTCCAGACATTTATTAGTACAGCAAACTGCTGAAGTGTATATATATTTTGTGCAGTCACTCTCTAGACAGAGTTTGTGGACCCTCAATTCCAGAACTTAATTCCTTCCATAGTTCTGTTTATAAGGTAAATTGTTGAAGAATAGAATCAAATTCAATGGATAGGTACTATGTTGACCTTACAGGGAAATTTGATTTGATTCTTCTCCTATTCAGTTTGTGATCAGAGTCATGCACATGATTAAATTTGTGTATCTGTTTCTTTACCTATAATTGTATTGTTTTGCTTTATGCAACTTTATGAGCAATGTATCCAATAAATATTACATTTTTCTTTTTTTCATTTTTCTTTTTTTATTTTAAAAAGAAAAAAAGCCAGAAAAGAAAAAACAAAAAGCAAAGGAGATAAACAATAACAACAAACCCAAAACAATTCGAACCAGAATGAAAGAAATTTAACACTGGTTGTTATATTACATATTGTTCTTTATTTTTTCAAAGAAATAAAGAAAAGAAAATTAAAAAAACAGAAAAATTAAAAAAATATCCAATTTAAAAAAATAACATCATAAAATCACTAGTTGATACATAACCCATTGTTATCTTAAAAATAGCTGCCAAAGTCACAAAATCAAAACAGAAAAAGTGGCTAGACACTCAAATATTGACAGTGCAAACCCTTATGTTCAATGATCCAACAGAAATTCAGAATTATGGTCATATATCTTACACATTATACATACCATTATACCCTTTAGAGCACTTTCCTTCCCTTTCAATTTCACAATATCTATTATACTTTTTGGATCCCATTATTCTGTCTGTTCTTATTTTTTACACTAAAGAGACAGTGTGATATTTACTAATGTGAGTCTTGTTTATTTCACTAATGAGGATATTCTCAAGATGCCTCCACTTACCTATAAAGGCCTCAAGATCATCCTATTTTATAGCTGAGTAGTATTCCAGTGTATAAAAATACCCACATTTTTTTCATCCACTATGTGGTTAATGACCATTTTGGTTGTTTCCAAGATTTAGGTATCACAAATTGTGCTGCTATGAACATAGGTGTACATATATCTCTGTGACATGACCTTTTCAATTTTTCTGGGAAAATACCCAGGAGGGGGATAGTTGAAATCTCCAATCCCAGTTTTTCGAAGAATCCCGATATTGATTTCCACAATTGTTGCACTAGTTTGCACTCCTACCAACAGTGGAGCAGAGTGTCTTTTTCACCGCATCCTCATCAGTTGTATCAGTTGTTTTCTTAATGACAGACATTCTTTCTGGGGTGAGATGAAATCTCAGTGCTGTTTAAATTTTCATTTCTTGAATGACCAGTGATGGTGAACATTTTTTCATGTATTTATTTGCCATTTGTATATCTTGATCTGAGAACTGTGTGTTTATCTCCAATGCCCACTTTTGGATAGCATCTTTGAATTTGGGGGATTTGATGTTTCTTAGTTCCTTATATGTTCTGGATATAAGTCCTTTGTCTGAGGGATTGTTGGCTAAAATTATTTCCCATTCTGTGAGTTTTCCTTTCACTTTGTTGGTGATTTCTTTTGAAGTGTAGAAACATTTTAGTAATATGAATTCCAGTTGTTGATTCTTTGAAGTGTTTCTCATGCAGTTTGTGTTTAGTTCATTAATTCTCTGCCTACCCCTGTGTCACCAAGATTTCTACCCACCTCCAGTATATTCAGTGTTTCTGCTTTAATGTTTAGATCTTTGATGCATTTTGACTTTACTTTAGTGTATGGTGATAGGCATGGGTCTATTTTCAGTCTTCAGCATGTGGAAAGCGAATTTTTCTAACACCGTTTATTAAAGAGGCTATCTTTTTTCCAGCGAACATGTTTAGTCCCTTTGTCCAATGTTTCTAGAAATCTCTCCATTTCCTCTATGTTTTCTATGCTATGTGCATAGAGATTTTCAATATAAGTGTTCATGATCTTTTGAATTTCCATGGGATCTGTAGTAATTTCCCTCTTTTCAGTGCTTATTGCATGGATTTGAATTTTGTCTTTCTTTTTCTTGATAAGGTTGGCTGAGTGTCTTTGTAGTTGTGTGTGCATCTTCTAATCTGTTCTCATGATCCTCAGGTCTATTTCTTTGTCAGTACCACGATGATTTTATTACTGTGGCTTTGTAGTATAATTTCAAGTCAGGAATAGAGATGCCTCCTGTCTTTCCTTTGTTGCCAAGAATTGCTTTTGCTATTCTACATTATTTCTGTTTGCAAATGAATTTTAGGATTATTTTCTCTAAGTATGTAAGGTATTTTAATGGTATTTTGATTGGAATTGCATTGAATCTGTATAAAAATTTTGGCAGCATGGCCATTTTCACAATGTTGGTTCTTCCTAACCAAGAGCAAGGAACATCCTTCCATTTTTCTAATAACCTCTTCAATCTCCTTTATTAGAGTAGTATAATTTTCAGCATATAGATCTTAACATTCTTGGTTAGAGTGATTCCTAAGTATCTGATTTTTTAGATGCTACTGTTTAAGATGATATTTCCATAATTTCTCAGTGAGTTTTTTGTTTGTGTACAGGAATGCTATTGATTTTTTGAGTGTTGACTTTGTATCCAGCTATGCTGCTGAATATATTTATTACCTCTAGTAGTCTTTTAGTGGAGTCTACATAGAGTATTATGTCATCTGCAAATAATGATAATTTAACTTCTTCTTTTCCTATTTTTATTCTTTTTATTTTGCCCTCTTGTCTGATTGCTCTGCCTAAAATTTCTAGAACTATATTGAATAGGAGTGGTGATAGTGTAAATCCTTGTCTTGTTCCTGATTTTAAAGTGAAGGCTTTCAGTTTTTGTCCATTTAATATAATGTTGCCTGTTGGTCTGTCATAAGTGGCCTTTATGAGATTGAGGCAGATACCATCTATTCTTTGTTTCTTTAGGGTTTTTATCATGAATGAGTGTTGGACTTTATCAAAAGCTTTTTCTACTTCTATTGAGATTATCATATGATTTTTATTTTTGGCTCTGTTGATGTGGTGTATTACATTTATTGATTTGCCTATGTTGAAGCATTCCTTCATTCCTGGAATAAATCCCACTTGGTCGTGGTGTATAATCTTCTTGATGATTTGTTGCATTCTATTTGCCAGTATTTTATTGAGAATCCTTGCATCAATGTTCATTAGTGAGATTGGCCTATGGTTCTCTTTTTTGGTTGGGTCTTTCTCTGGTTTTGGTATCAGAGTTATACTTGCCTCCAGTTTAGGGAGGGCTGCTTCTCTTTCAATTTCATTGAAGAGTTTAAGGAGTATTGGCATTAAATCTTCTCTAAATTTCTTATAGTATTCAGCCATGAATCCATCAGGACCTGGGCTTGTCTTTGTTGTTAAGTTTTTAATCACATTTTTTATTTCAGTAGCTGATACTGGGTTATTCAAAATTGTTATATCTTCTTGATTGAACTTTGGTAGTTCATATGTTTCTAGAAATCTCTCCATTCCCTCTATGTTTTCTACCCTATGTGAGTAGAGATTTCCAATGTAGGTGTTCATGATCTTTTGAATTTTCATGGGATCTGTAGTAATTTCCCTCTTTTCAGTGCTTATTGCATGGATTTGAATTTTGTCTTTCTTTTTCTTGATTAGGTTGGCTAGAGGTTTATCAATTTTGTATAGTCTGTCCAAAAAAAGCTCTTTGATTTGTTAATTCTTTGTATTTTTTGTTTCAATTACATTAATTTCTGCTCTAATCTTTCAACTTTCTTCTATGAGCTTTGGGTTTGACTTGAACTTTCTTTTCTAGAAGCTTGGGATGAAGAATTATGTTGTTTATTTGTCCTCATTCTGTTTCCTTGATATGACAATTTATTTCTGTACATTTCCCTCTTAAGACCACGTTCATTGCATCCCACAGATTACAGTATGTTGTTTTGGTATTTTCACTGACTTGTAGGTATTGCCTTATTTCTTCCTTAATCTCATCTGTAGCTCACTGGTTGCTAAGAAGTTTGTTATTCAATTTCCATGTATTTATGCAGGTTTTGAAATTTATTTTGCCATTAATTTCCAATTTCAGTATGCTATGGTTAGATATTATGCATGGGATAATTTCAATACCTTTTCATTTACTTAAAAGTGTTTTATGAGGGCCAGGGATTTAGCTCAGTGGCTTAAAGGCTTGCCTGGCAAGCTTGAGGTTGTGAGTTCAATCCCTGGTACCAAAACAAACAAACAAATGAAAACAAAACAAAAAAAAGAATGTTTTATGAGTTAATGTATGGTCTATTTTGGAGAATGTCCCATGTTAAGCTGAGAAGAATGTATAAGCTGAGAAGAATGTATATTCTGATGTGATTGGGTGGAACACTTTAACATCCACTATGTCCATTCATTCACAGGTATGATTCAGTTCTGCTATTTCTTTACTGAGTTTTTATCTAGTTAATCTATCTCTTTGTGAAAGTGGGGTATTGAGGTCTCCTATTATAATTGTGTTCTTGTGTACTTAGTTTTTGATGTCCATTAGTGTTTGTCTTATATAGTTGGGTGCTCCTGTGTTTTGTGCATATATATTTCAGTTCTTCCTCTTGTAGTTTTCTACTTACAAATATGTGGTGGCCTTTTTTATCCCTTTGAATCCTTTTAGGTTTGAAGTTCTTTTTGTCTGCAAACAGAATAGCTACACAAAGAAAATGTGACATCCTTTGTAAAGCGCAGAAGCACAGCAGAAACCAGCAAGAGCTAGGCTAAGGAGGAAGTACATTGGTGTGTGCAGCCTCATCTGTTTTAATGCAGGCTCAAACCTGCACTGCCTAATACCAGGCAAAGCTTGATGGATGAAAACAGCACTGAGAAGGGCACCTTCTTAGGTCTATGTAGTATCTTCTTGTTGTATGAATAGTGATGATGCTTGACACTAGTTTAGGAAATATTTCAACACTTCTTTATCGGGTACCATAACATTCCTGTATACTCATGGTAGTTCACAGTGCCTTTCTCTGCTAAATAGCAGGAAACCATAGGTTTTGGTGGACTTTTCTATGTTTTATAAGATGGTGTTTTTACTCCCTTGCCTTTGTGGTTAGTACACTCAAGTCACAATCTGAAAATGCCACACTGTCTTCCACTGGTGATGTTTACCCCTGTTTTTTTCTGGGTTCCTGTTGCATGGAATACTGTTTTCCATCCTTTGACACTTAACCTATGTGTGTGCTGCTCAGTTGTCTGTTTTCTGGCCATTGTGATGGACCAGGACTGCTGCTGACTTCCATGGTCATTTGTAACTCCCATGCAGCGCTCATGGTATCTCTAGAAATCTGCATTCAGTGTGCTGCTACCCCAACAGTGATAGCTCCTGGTGACCCTGCTTCCTACCATCTTCACTCTTGCTTTATTTCCTGCCTTTTCAATGCAACCAGATGCTGTGCACCCTGACCTTTCTGCATTTAAAATGAAGCTGCAGGTGTACCTCACAGAGTAGGGGACATGATCTTGTCACCACAATGATTCATCCTCATTCTGAAACTCCCACCTTAGAGCTTCAGGAAAAGAGTAGGACAGAGACTCAGGAGGATGCTGTCCTCAAGAGCATCCAGGGTTTTCTGTTCTGGACACCAAAAAAGCACTTCCATAAACAATTGATAATAGTGCTTGCTCTACAATCTGTTTTTCACTGTATGAATAAAATTAGTAAAGTGACTTGGTCTTTACTGACTCAATAAATGTTTACCATAAAAATTATTCTCTGCATTCTTTTGACAAAAGTTTTACTTAGAATCAGGTTTCCCATGCAGTGAATACTGTACCAACTGATAGCAAATATTGTTTCTCACTGAAAAGTAAATTTGAAAATGGTATTGCCTCATATGATAATGCACAACTCTATTTGTGAAAAATAAACAAGAGGCACTCAGACATTCCAGTATAAGATGATTAGAGTATGGTAATTGCTATTAACAAAGATATAATAATAACAGAGGTTCTGTGGGCTTGAGTGGGCTACACCCAGGAATATTCACTCAACCAGGGGAGCCAGGCCTGCCAAAAGGGGAACCAAGCCAGCAACACGCCACGAGGTGAGTTGTAGCTCACCAGGGCAGGCCTGGAAAATTTTGGGACCATCAATCCCGGAGGCTGGGTGCCTGCCCAGCCCCCTTAGCTCACTGGACTAGGCTCCAGAGGTTCCATGGGCTTGAGTGGACTGTGCCCAGTGACCTTCATTCAACCAGGGGAGCCAGGCCCACCAAATGGAGAGCCAAGCCAGCACCATGCCAAGAGGGAAAGCTTTGGAAAATCACTGGAAATATGGAAATATAGGAAAATGACAAATTGAAAGACCAAAATGCAATCTCAAAACTCCAGCCCATCCCAAGAAAACCTAGGAGCCAAGCACATAGATGCAAACACTACACATAAATCTGAAATGCATGAAATGATATTAACTGAAATAAAGAAGCAAGTATGGGAAACAATGAGGGAACTCAAATCAGAAATATTCTCCAAGATAAAAGAAGAAATGATAAAAGTAGTCAAAGAATTACTGAATGCATCTAACAAAAACCCAGCTAAAAAATTAGAGGAACAGAGCAAAATGATAGAATCCTTGAATCAACAGTTTAAGAGACAAACAGAATGCATCAAGCAGATTCAAAGAGATACACAGGAAATCAAAAAATCTAATGAAAGCTGCAAAAAAGCCACCTCAACAAAAGTGAAGATAGAATCTCAGACCTCAAAAATAAGATTGCAGCTAGTGAAAAGGAAAGAAAAGATTTACTAACAATAACAAGAAATCAGGAAATAAAAATTCAGCATCTGCAAAATGATGCAAAGAAAAACAATATAAGATTAATAGGGATAAAAGAAAAAGAAGGGGAAGATACAAATGATATCAAGAGGCTATTTACAGAAGCAATAGCTGAAAACTTCCCAAACAGGAGTATGGAAGCTGACATACAGATTAGTGAGGAATCTAGAACTCCAAATAGCCATAAACAAAACAAAACTACTTGTATAATAATCACCATCCCAGAAATCCAACATAAGAAAAGAATATTAAAAGCTGTTAGAAAAGACAGATCATCTATAAAGGAAAACCTATCAGAATCACAGAAGACTTCTCAACAAAGAAGTCAAGAAGAGCATGGAGTTTCAGATCCTTAAAATGACTTCCAACCCACACTGATGTACCCTGCAAAACTGTCCTTCAAAATGGATGGACAAATGAGATACTTCCATGACAAAGAACAACTGAAGAAATTCATGATCACCAAACTAAACCTACAAACAATACTGAAAGACATTCTAGATACACATAGGAAAAAAAACACTAAGCAAGACAGACAATTAAAAAGAATGGAAAGCTAAGATATGACATCAGAAAGATAACATGTCAACAATAAACCAATATATGACAGTTATAACCATTAATGTAAATGGCCTCAATCCACCAATTAAAAGAAACAGACTGGCAGAATGGATCAATAAACAACATCCAACCATATGCTGTCTACAAGAAACCCATCTAACCCACAAGGAAACTCATAGACTGAAAGTCAAAGGATGGAAAACAATACTTCATGCAACAGGAACTCAAAAAAAAAGTGGGGGTAGCTATTCTGTTTGCAGACCATGTGAACTTCAAACCAAGAATAGTCTGAAAAGATAAAGAACATCACTACATACTAGTTAGGGGAAACCTGCAGGAGGAAGAAATAACAATCTTAAATATATATGCACCAAATTCCAGAGCACCCAACTACACAAAGCAAGTACTAGCAGAAATGAAAAATCAAATATGTAGTAACACAATTATAACAAGAGACCTTAACACACCACTGACACAAAGGGATAGATCAACTAGACAGAAAATCAGCAAAGAAATAACAGAACTGATTCATACCTGTGAACAAATGGATTTGATAGATGTATACAGTGTTACATCCAACAACATCAGAATATACATTCTTCTCAGCAGTACATGGGACATTCTCTAAAATAGACCATATACTAACCCACAGAATATATTTAAGTAAATGCAAAAGAATTGAAATTATCCCATGCATGTTATCAGATCATAGCACCATGAAACTGGAAGTTAATGATAAAAGTAATGGCAAAAACCCCACAAATGCATGGAAATTAAATAATACACTCTTGAGCAATCAGTGGGTCACAGAGGAAAGTAAAGAAGAAATTTAACAATATCTACCAGCAAATGAAAATACAACTACAACTTATCAGAAACTGTGGGATGCAATGAAAGTGGTCCTCAGTGGAAAATTTATTGCAATGAGTTCCCACATTAGGAAAACAGAACAAACACAAATAAACAACCTGATATTACACCTCAAACATCTAGAAAAAGAAGAGCAAGCCAAGTCCAAAGCCAAAAGAAGGGAGGAAATTATAAAGATCAGAGCAGAAATTAATGCAATAGAGATGAAGAAAACAATTCAAAGAATAAATGAATCAAAGAGTTAGTTCTTTGAAAGAATAAATGAAATTGACAAGCCCCTAGCCAAACTAATTTTAAAAAGGAAAGAAAAGACTCAAATTCATGCCATACAGGATGAAAAAGGAGAAATCACTACCGACCCTGTGGAAATACAGAAGATCATCAACAACTATTTCAAAAACCTCTACTCTCATAGGTTCGATAACACAGAAGAAATGGACATATTCCTAGAAACATGAGAACCACAAAAGTTGGATCAAGAAAATGTAAAAGTGCTGAATAACCCAATTTCTATCAATGAAATTGAAAATGTATCAAGTCTCTACCAACAAAGAAGAGCCCAGGCCCAGATGGGTTCACTGTGGAATTCTACAAGAAATACAAAGAAGACTTAATGCCAACACTCCTCAAACTCTTCAATGAAATTGAAAGGGAAGCAATTCTCCCTAAGTCATTCCTGAAAGCAAATATCACTATAGTACCAAAACCTTGGAAAGACCCAACTAAAAAAGAGAACTACAGGCCAATCTCCCTAATGAACATAGATGCAAAAATTCTTAATAAAATATTGGCAAACAGGATGCAGCAAATTATGAAGAAGATTATACACCATGACCAAGTGGGATTCATCCCAGGCATGCAGGGATGGTTCAACATATGTAAATCAATAAATGTAATCCACCATGTCAATAGAGCCAAAAGAAAGAATCACATGATCATTTCTATAGATGCAGAAAAAGCTTTTGATAAGATCCAACACCCATTCATGGTAAGAACTTTACAGAGAATTGGAATAGATGGTCTTTACCTCAATATGATAAAGGTTATCTACGACAAACCAACAGCCAGTGTCATATTAAATGGCCAAAACTGAAAGCCTTTACCTTGAAATCAGGTACAAGACAAGGATGTCCCTTATCACTGCTCCTATTCAACATAGTACTGGAAATACTAGCCAGAGCAATTACACAAGAGGGAAATAAAAGGAGTAAAGATAGGAAAAGAAGAAGTTAAATTATCATTATTTGCAGATAACATGATACTCTACATAGAAGACCCACAAACCTCCATTGAAAGTCTCCTAGATATAGTAAATAAATTCAGTAATGTAGCTGGATACAAAGTCAATACTCAAAAATCAATAGCATTCTTATACACTAACAACAAAATCACCAAGAGAGAAATAAGAGAAGCCTCACCCTTCACACTAGCATCCAAACAAATGAAACACTTAGGAATTAATCCAATGAAAGATGTAAAAGGGTTGTACAGGGAAAATTATAATACCCTGAAAAAAGAAATCAAATAGAACCTCAGAAAATGGAAAGACATCCCTTGTTCATGGATTGAAAGAACAAATATTGTAAAAATGGCCATTCTCCCAAAATTGTTATACACATTCAATGCAATCCCAATGAAAATACCACTAGCATACCTCATAGATCTAGAGAAATCACTCCTAAAATTCATCTGGAACCAGAAGACACCTAAAATAACAAAGGCAATTCTAAGCAGCAAAACCAAGGCAAGCAGCATCACAATCCCTTACTTGAAGTTATACTACAAAGCTACTGTAATAAAATCAACATGGTGTTGGAATGAAAACAGACCTGAACATCAATAGAATACTTTAGAAGATACATGTACAAACACACTCAACCACCTTATCTTTGATAAAGAGGCCAAGCATGTTCACTCGAAGAACGAGCCTCTGTAATAAATAGTGTTGCAAAAACTGGCTATCCATATTCCAAAAGCTAGAATTAACTCCATGCCTATCACCATGTACTAAACTAAAATCCAAATGGATCAAAGATTTAAATATTAAAACAGAAACTCTATATCTATTGCAAGACAATGTAGGTAAAAATCTTGAAGACATAGGGGTAGGTAAAGAATTCATGAACAAGAACCAAACTGCATGGGAAATACTACCCAGAACCAATAACTGGAATCACATCTTATTAAAGAGTTTCTGCATGTCCAAAGAAATCTCCAGCAGAGTGAAAAGAAAACCTACAAACTGGGAAAAAATTCTTAGTGAACTGTCCTTCAGACAAAGGAATTCTGTCTAGAACTTATAAGGAATTAAAGAAAATCAGACCTCCAAAATTCAAAGACCCAACCCAAACATGGTCATCTAAGATGAACACACAGTTCTTATATGAAAAAATATGAACAGGAACTAAATACATGAAAAAATGTTCATCACTGGTCACTAGAGAAATGTAAATTAAAACCACACTGAGATTTTGTCTCACTCCAGAAAGAATGGCCAGGATCAACCAAACCACCAACAACAAATCCTGGAGAGGCTGTCGGGAAAAGGAACTCTTCTGCATTGTTGGTGGGAGTGTAGACTGGTGCAACCACTGTGGAGGTAAATCTGGAGATTACTCAAAAAAAAAAAAAGCTATCATTGGAGGTCCCATTTGACCCAACTATTTTAATCTTAGGCATGTTCCCAGAAGAACTGAAAACATCTTACCACAGTGTTATATGTGCACCCATGTTTATAGTGGCACAATTTGTAATAGCCAGATCTTGGAAACAACCTAAGTGCCCATCAACCATGGAATGGATAAAACAATTGTGGTACTTTTATATAATTGAGTATTAGTCAGCTATAAAGAATGATCACATTGAGAAATTTATAAATAAATGGATGCAACTTGAGACCATACTCATAAGCAAAATAAATCAAACTCACATGTATAAATACTGTATAGTCTCCCTAATGTAAGAAATGGTAAGAGTACAAAAGACTTTATGGTAATCATAGTTCACCATTATATTGCTTTGAAGTGTTACATTTTCATTGATTGGTTGGAATTGTTTTATTCTGTTTTGTTTGACCTTAATATATGAGATGGAATAGTTACGTTGAAGAAAAGACAATATAGCAGCCATTATTGGTTTGATATCATCTTGCTCTGAAATCCTACCATGCTTTTGTTTTTCTCTTACCATTGGTTCTATCATGTTTGTCTTATTGGATTTTAATATGCATGATAGTATAAGCAATTTTTTATGGAAAATGAGATAATATAGTAGCCATTGTTCATCTTCACTTATTTGGTTCAGAGTGCCTTGCAATACTATTATTCTCTTGAGTGGTTTTATTCTATTTTGTTATGTTTGACATTATTGTGTGTAAAGCTAAGCTCAACTATTTCAAAGAGACATTATGATAGCTACTGTTAATATTCAATTGTCTTGTGAAGTGCTGTGTTGCTTACATTGTTCTATTCTGATCTGCTTAGATCTGTCGTCTTTTGTTTTATTCTCTTTAAAATAAAAATAATATTATAATAAATATTTGAATGCAAAGTTAAATAATTTATTCTCAATTAAATTTAATAATACTTTGCAATTAAATTACAATGAATTGCAAACCATCATTTTCAAGTAGATACTTGTGGACCAAGATACTTCTGTATTTGGCTATATGTCCAGATAGTATGATGTCAGTGATGATAGTGGAATATAAGGAAAGATATTATTATCCAAGGTGGGGAGGTCAGATATGCTTCCCATAATTACCTATACTTTTCATACCACCATAGCATATGGAAAATTATCCAGTTAAAAATATTAGGAATGTCAAAGTTGACAAAATTAGCATTGACAAATTCTTTCCTTAACAAATGCACCATAGATTTCATTTAGCACCAGCTGCTTGATAGAGTTTCCCAAATCTTCTGCAGCATTACTGGTTTTCAGAGTTCTGTGACTGTTCTTTAAAATATCTATCACTACTTTCATTGATTTTATAGGATACTATATAGTCTCCTTTGTGTTTTTTTAATTTTATTTAAAAAGGGGAAAAAACAAAACAGAAAAAAGGGTAGAAGCAATACAGAATTTCAAGAAAAAATAAACAGTAACAAAACACTAGTTGATACATTACATATTGTCTTCTTGGATATAGTTGTTCAAGTTACAAAATTAAAGCATACAAGGTGGACATTCAAACAGTGAGGCTGCAAACAGTTCTGTTCAATGAACAGAACTTAGCAACAAAACATAGCAACATGGTTATCAATCCTACACACTTAAATATACATGCAATTATATCCTTTGGAGCACTTTCTTTTCCTCCTTTTGCTTTTTATGACCATTATCTGTTTAGTTATATCATGTTTCAGGTTGCTCAGTTCCTTACTGATCTGTTTTGTTCTTATTATTTACTTTTTAAAATTTTTTCTTATACATTATTATTTTTATTTTATTTATTTACTTTATTTTATTTATTTACTTTATTTTATTTATTTACTTTATTTTATTTATTTATTTATTTATTTATTTATTTATTTATTTTAAAGGTAGTGAAATATAGCAGAACAAGACAGGACAAAGCCAATTGAGGCAGTGCAGTGAAATTGGTACAGAACCTTACAGCAGGTTACCAGGATAACAGCAATAAGTACAATAGTATATCTCATTTTCTTCACAATAGTTGTTCCTTCAATCAGGTAGAGCAATATCTAAGGAAATACCCAAGTTATAAAAACAGAATATTGAATAGAGCAATACCATTGATCAGAACAGAGCAAAACAGAAATAAAAACACTTGCCTTCAAAGAGATGGCAGAAGAAAATCCCCCTTATTTGCTATATTGTATATAGTCAAACTTGCAAGAGATGCTCAGATCTCTGGCTCTCACTTGCTAGTGTTGGGAGGATGAGTTGGATGTTTGATTCTTAGTCAGTGCACTGGTAGGCTCACAGCCACCCACCAATGTGGTGAGCTGGCTGCCTGTTTTCCCAGCGCCCCAGGTTCCAACATGGTGTGGATCTCAGGAAATGCTAATATGGTTCTCGTCCTGGGGTGGTCGTGGCTTGGGAGGCCACAGCCACTTACCAGAGTGGTATGCTGACAGCTGCCTGTTTTCCCAGTGCCCCAAGTTCCAATATGGTGGGGATCTCAGGAAACACTGATATGGTTTTTGCCCTGGGGCACTTGCTGCTTGGGAGGCCACAGCCACTTACCAGAGTGGTGTGTTGGCTGCTGTCTCTCCTTTGCGTTGATGAAAATAAATACCTGACATATACAAATCAAAGGAGAAAAGATTCCTTTGGGGCCATCATTTCAAATATTTCAGTCCACAGTTGGCTGCCCCCAAGGTAGGGTCATCATAGTGGAAGGGTATGGTGGAGCAGAGCTACAAACAGGAAGTTTCAGAGGGAAGCAAGCATGAAGAAGGAAGAACAACAGAGAGAGGAAGGGTCTGGTGATAGTATATGCCTTTTAAAGCCTCACCCTCCATACCCCCATCCTCCAAATGAGCCCTACCTCTTAATAGATCATTGAGCTGTGAACTCATCAGTGACAGAGTTACTTCCCTCATGATCCAATCACTTTATAAAGCCACTCCATAAAGCACATAGTGAGATAGGGAAATGAAATTCCTGACCTACTAGATGTCCCATACACATTTGTGTTCTCTAACATTGAAGAATGAATTTTAGGAACAATAGAGGTTAAGAGCAGAAATATTTATTGAGAGAAAGAAAGCTTCTGTCTGTGAGACAGAAGGGGTCCTGAGAGAGTTGCCAAAGACTGTGTATTTTCTAGGGCTTTTGATGGAGTAAAACCATGAGGTGAGATGTGTCTAAAGTGAGGAAATTGGGAACTCCTGTGGTAGATAGGCACAAATCAGGGACAAATGAGGAAGCAAGTCTTGTAGCAAGTGAGCATTCTTTAAGGATCAGTGACTCTTCCTATGGGGGGTTGGGATGGTGACTCCTGGCTTCTGAAAGTAAACCATACCTAATCCCTAAGGTTTATACTTAAGGGTGTGGTTGCCTTTGTTTTGCCAATTCTGTTTTAAGATTTCTTGAAAGATCTCTGCATTCTGTCTTGAGATCTCTTGCAGGTGTGTGTCTCCTGCAAGGTCACTAGACATTTGGCCCACAGTGCTGACTTCCTCAAGGGCCTAGCATCTGACTGCCTATATTTTTAACTATCCCAGCTGCCTGTAACAATAGGGCATTTAAGTCATTTCAAATCTAACCTACAACTCAGTCATTCAAGGAAGTCCTCATTTTCCTAGTCCAGGAGTTCCTCACATTTCTGTTTTTCTTCATTCAAGACCTGAGAATCATTTGTAATTTCTTAGTTAATTATAAATTTTCATGACTACATAAGTAGTCCAAGTAAACTTATCATAAAATTAAATGTTATTGCAATATATAATATCCTATATTCTCTGGTGATGAGTTCTAAAAGGTTAAGAAAAAGCAATAATTGTTGGAGTCAAATCCCTTCTAATAAATTCTATTTGGTTATGTGTCTCTGGAGAATCCTGGTACACTAATTAACACAGATTGCCCTTGATGAATGGGTAGCCTCCAGGTACCTTATTATACACTCAAATGCATTATGAATAATTAATGATTTAACATCTCCTTAGGAAGAAAATGAAAGGAAAAATATCCATAAATTGTTCTTAGTGTTCCACCTAGCTAAAGCATGGCAGAGTCAAGACAGAGCTTTGATGGCAGGTAACAATGACAGAATGTTTTATGTGTGTTAAGGCACAAGCAGCCATGATATAGCAGGCAAATTTGGTGTGTTTCATTTTATTTGGTATAAAACTCTAGCAAAACATCACCACTTGTAGTCTACTCTTCCATGCTTCCTACCACTCAAGAATGCCTAAATAGAAATATAGCATCTTTTCTTTCTTTCTTCAAACAATTTCAAATACATTTTGTGTGGTGTGGTAGACTATGGGCATCATTAAAATATCCTGGAGTTATAAAATATTTCTCCTAAAAATTTTATTTCCAATTGAGGCCACATATGAGAGAAATATTACTAAAGGGATATAATAATATTTTTATTACATCATGAAAAACAGAAGCTATTTAACTGCTAATGCTAACATACTTCCAAACATAATTATTAAGGTACTCTAGGTTTTTGTGACTTGGAAAAAGTAATTTATTTTTTATTTATTTATTTTTATTTAGAGAAAAAAATGAAGCAGAGAGAGGGTAGAAATAATACAAAATTTCAAAAAAAAAGTAAGAAATCCCTAGTTGATAATTACATATTTTCCTCTTAGAAGTAGTTGTTCAAGTTACAAAAGTAAAGCATACAAAGTAGACGCTTAAACAGTGAGACTGAAATCAGTTCTGTTCATCTATCCAACAAAAACTTAGTAATATGGTTGTCAATCCTACACACTTAAGCATACATGAAGTTATATCCTTTAGAATACTTTCTTTTCCTCTCTTTTTTTTTGCAATTACTATAATCAATTCTTGTAAACTCTTTAGAAGTTCTACACATGTATAAGTCTCTACATGTATACCTACCCTTTCTGTATAAGAGGGGAAAACAAATCAAAACAAGGAAACAATACAAATTCCTAGAGAAACACAAAATGAAAAGGGCATATAAAACCACAATGCTAGGTGATCTATGGTAGTTACTATGATGTCTTTGGGACCCTGGAGGGACTCAAGGTGCAGCACACAAAGGCAGTTTGCCTTCCCTCTCAGTAGGGGTCCCTGGCCTGAGCTGGGAGGAGAACCAGCAGCATCAGAGCTCCTACCATGGAGGGACCCAAGGTGCAGCACAGAAAGGCAATTTGCTTGCCCTCTTGGTAAGCACCCCTGGCATAAGGCAGGAGAAGAATCACTCAGCAGCTCCCATGAGCCTACTGGCATGCAGGCTGAGAATCAAACCCCCCCCCATTAGCAAGTGAGATCCAGAGATCTAGACATCTCTTGAGAGGTTTACCATATGCAATGTAGTAAATAGGGGGGATTTCCTTCTACCATCTCTTTGAAAGCAAATATTGTTATCACTGTTTTTGCTTTGTTCTGATTAATGGTATTGCTCTATTCAATGTTCTGCTTTGATAAGTTCTAGAATGTCCTATATTTCCTTTGATTTGGCTATACCTGATTGAAAGAACAACTGTTGTGAAGATAAAGGGATATATATGGTACCTGTTACTGTTATGCCAGTAACCTGTTGAGGGTTTCTGTACCAATTTCACTGCACTGTCTTGGCTGGCTTTGTTTCATCTTGTTCTGTTGTATTTTGCTAACTTCAAAATAATAAAAAAATTAAAATAAATAAATAAATAAATAATAAAAAGTAAATAACAACAAAACAGATCGGTAAGGTACTGAGCAACCTGAAACATGATATAACTAAACAGGTAATGGACTTAAAAAGCAAAAGTATTAAAAGAAAGTGCTCTAAAGGATATGTATGTTTAAGTGTGTAGGATTGAAAACCACGTTGCTAAGTTTTCATTGGATCATTGAACAGAACTGTTTGCAGCCTCACTGATTGAATGTCCACCTTGTATGCTTTAATTTTGTAACTTGAACAACTATATCTAGATACAATATATAATTTATCAATTAGTGATTTCTTACTGTTTATTTTTTTCTTTGAAATTCTGTAGTTTCTTCCCTTTTTTCTGTTTTGCTTTTTTCTCTTTAAATAAAGTTTTTTAAAAAAATTACATTGCAATGAAAAAAATAATGACTTAATCAAACTGATATCAACTATTATTTGCTATTTGCAGTACTCTGGCTTTTGCAACAATAGGTTAATATTTTTAAATACCATTCAATATATAGTCATCTTATGGTTCAGGAATTGATTTTTATTTATAAAGGCTGAAAATATATCCAGAAAAACACATGTATATCCTTATCACTGATAGCTTTACTCAGATTACCAGCAAAAGACAATACTTTATTTTTCAGCAAGAAGCAAAAGATGCCCTCAAGAGAACCTTAGCTCATTGATTCAAAATTCCTACCCAACATTCAGTCTCAATCTTTGTGTAATGCTCCACAATTGCACTTTACTATTAAAAAGTAGAAATCCTTTTTTTTCAGTGAATTTTAGGAATGAATGGATTCATTTTACAATGGAGAAAAACAACTTTCAATTTGGGGTTCTTGGTCTATAGATTAATGTACTTTTTCTGTATATTAAATAATTATTTATATCTGCATTTACATGAAGCAGAATTAAAATGTGATTGTATATTTTCTCAGCAGTCTGCCTTTTTTGTTAGTCATTTACAATTTTTATCAAGTGGTCCATGGTCTTTAATTAGGCATAGTTGCAACAGAAGAATCTTTGTGGCTATCATCACAGAGTACATGTTTGATGGCTTCATGTATGTTTGCACTAACATACATTTTGTAAGGGAGTCTCTTACAAACTGATCTGACCATTGTTCAGATAACCATGTGCTTTCAGTCTCCATGAAGTTGACTTTTCCTTCAGTCATGACATAGTTTAAGAAAAAATCACATAGTACCAATTTGATTTGTATCTAATAGCTTATTGTAAACCATAGGGAACTTTGCTTTTCTCTTAGTTTTAGTCACCTTTTTCCTGGTTAGATATGCAGTCAAGGTGCATTATTTAATGACTGTTCATGTCATATAAACTCTTAAACTCTCTTTTTCAATCATCTTTATGCTTAACCTTCCCTAAGGTCATTGCTCCATTCCTCATTGCATAGTTAAGTGCAAAATATAAAGCCATGCAACTTTCAGAAGGTAACTTACTACAGAGTTTTTAGATCCTAAGGCTTACTGAAGAATTGGACATAAAACCAAGAGAATGGATATTGATTAATCAATCAAATGTTGTAAAAAATTAAAACCTTTGACTTCTTACTGACCTTGCCAAGGATGAAAACTATGTTACAGAGTGATACATAACATTTTCCAAGACAAGCATGATGGCACCCTCCAGTAACCCCAGTACTCTGGGATGCTAAGGTAGAAGCATTACAAATTTGATCCTAGCTTAGATAATTTAATAAGATTCTGTTCCCCTGTTAAAAACGCTAAACAACAACACAATAAAACAAAACCAGGAAAGGGTTGGTGATGTAGAACTTATATCTTTCATACACTGCTGGTGGGAATGTAAAACATGACTACATTCTACAAGAACCTTTTTTTTCTTTTTGAAAGAGTAAGAAAACTTATTAGAGAAAGGAAATAAAGAATAGGACTATCTCCTGAGATAGATGGGGTCCTGAATGGGTTGCCTGTGCAGAATAGTTTGATATTTTCTTAAAATCTATATACATACTTCCTTTCAGGCCAATCTTTGTACCCTTAGACAGTTCTATTTGCCTTACCAAAACTTATGTCTACACCAAAATGTATAACTTTTTAATAACTCTTTCTTTTGTAAAGGCCTCACACTAGATAGGTAACATGTTCCAGAGAGAGTATTTGTTAAGCAAACACAGAACATGTGTACTGTAAAATATTAGTTAGAAATAATGAGGAACAAATTGTTGATAAATGCAGTAAAATGGATGAATTTGAATGGTATTGAGTAAGAAAGAAAAAGAAATTTACAAATTTCGCATATTGCATGATTTCACTTTTATGACTACTCAAAGTGAGGACATCATGGAGCTGGAGAAAAGCTTTGTAACCACAGGGCTCAGAGTGGGCAGTGGGGGCTGGCTGGTTCTGCAGGGGCAGTGTGAGAAACAGCTGTATGGATCTGTGCCCTGGCAGTTGCATTCTGCACCCTGATGACTATGCTGATTACAGGAGCTGACATGAGAAAATAGTACAGAGCCACGCACACACAGTACCAGTCAGAAAACCCCATTTTGGGCTCCAGAGCATTGTTGTCAGGTGTTACCTCTGAAAAGAAACAGGGTCAAGTGTTCTTCAAACTTCCTGTAAATCTGTAATATTTCAAAATAAAACATAAAATAAAAGGAAAAATCAGAGCCTACAGAGATATAAAGGTCAGTGATTGAATATGCACCAGCTCCCAGCACAGGAACAGGCATTGAATGAGTCCCCAGTGGCCACAGCCACACACACAAAGGTTTCACGAGAGGCTCACAGTACTGATGGAACCCTGGGTGAGCACGTCAATCCATTATATTCACTGGTCCCTTCACTGGTCCCTTCACTCTCATTCCTGGTCACCATCCCTGCTCATGCATTTCCACCTCATCACCAAAAGGGAGCTGAGTCCTGGACTTGGGTAGCTCACTGAGCTCTGTCTCTCACTTTCTGCTCTGCTGGCTCCTACATTCTCCACCAGGGAACACAATGGATACAAAACCAGACTCTCTTTGCGCACTTACACCACAGTGGTGTCCAGGTTCTCTTTCTGCTGATGGTGTGGGTTGATTGGTTTCCCATCTGGGATTTTATCGTTGGGGTTGAGGGGATCAATTAATACCAACCCCTGAGGAACAGAGACTTCTGGGGCTGCAAAAAACATTGATCATTTGTGATATTTGAATGAATAAAATTTAAGCTCGCTGGAGAGGGCAATTTAAAAAGTAAATTCACTGTTATTTCTATAGAGGGCAATTATTTTTCAAACAAGTTTTTGATTAAACACTTTGTTGTCATCAATAAAGCTGAGGACATTTCACATCTCCAAAAACCTGTGTTTAGGTGCAGTTAAATCTCTGTATTACTCTAATTGGTTTAAAAATACAGCTTTCTGTGAAAAAGAATCTAAATCTGATGTAAATTTAAGGGGGCCTGCTTCCAACTGTAGCATATAACATTTTGTAATATTACATTGACCTGTGTTTGTATATTGAAAAATGTATTATTAAATTCTTCCTTGTTCTTCTAAAAATGAATGCATTTTTAAGATCAACTGCAGACAAAGACATCTGTTTCAGTTGTATTTATAATGTGAGATTTTTCCATTAAACCACTGTCAAATAAGATGTATTGAGTTTTGTTTGTCTATAAACCTTCAGGCATCAGAGCTTTAATTTACATTCCCTTTACAGACAAAGCTGATTTGTGTGTCTCTAGATTTTTGATTGACTTGTAGCTGAGTGAAGGGGAGATGTGGCCAAAGCCTCAGCTGTGAGGAGGACAAAACCACACTTAGGTTTTGGCTTAAACATTGGGCTTCAGTTCCCCTTTGTAGCAGTACGGTGGGAGTCAGGACTAGCACTGAGGTGACTGGCTTTGTCTCTTAGTCTTTCTTGTATGCCTGTTGGCTCACAGCACACCAGGTCTACTCTTGCTCTAGACATCACACTTCTTTTTTTTTATAATTACATATTTTCTTCTTAGAAGTAGTTGTTCAAGTTACAAAAGCAAAGCATACAAAGTGGACATTTAAACAGGGAGACTGAAATCAGTTCTGTTCATCTATCCAACAAAAGCTTAGTAGTATGGTTATCAGTCTTACACACTTAAACATACATGCAGTTATATCCTTTAGAATACTTTCTTTTCCTCTCTCTTTTTTTACAATAACTATAATCAGTTCCCATAAACTGTTTAGAAGATCTACACATGTATAAGTCTCTGCATGTATACCTATCCTTTCTGTATTAGGGGAAAAAACAAATCAAAACAAGTCAACAAAAAAAATTCCTAGAAAAACACGAAATGAAAAGGACATATAAAACCACAATACTAGGTGATCTATGGTAGTTACTATGATGTCTCTTGTTATTTTCAATACAATTGACTATCTCATCAGGCACAGTATAATTAAACATAGCAGTACATAGCACTATTAATAAAACCCAAACGTGGGAGACATTATAGGACTTCAAAGACAGTTAATAATCAAACCAGAATGGATATCCTATTGAATATTGTCATCTTCAGAGTAGTTGCCTCTACTCTCAGACTTGATACTATCAAGCATACCAGATTCGAATAAAATCAGTCAAGACAAAAGAGCAATATAGCCCATCTTCTCTGCCTCATCTCTGCTATGCTATTTTTATGTCATTGTTGTTTGCTTTTCTCCTTCATTCCATTGTCTGCCCCTTTCTTTGAGGGCTTTCTGCCATTGTTCCTGGAATCCTGGTGATTTTCTTCTCTCTAGAATATCCTTCAATATTCTTTGCAGAATTGGATTGGTGGTCACAAATTCCCCCAATTCCTCTTTGTTGTGGAAATGTCTTGTCTCTCCATTAATTTTGAGAGACAGTTTTTCAGGGTACATCAGTCTGGGTTGGAGGTCATTTTTTTTTTCAGGGCTTGGAATATTTCACTCCAAGCTCTTCCTGATTTGATAGATTGCATTGAGAAGTCTGCTGTGATTTTGATGAGTTTTCCTTTATAGGTAAGCTTTTTCTTTTCTTTGATTGCTTTTAATATTCTGTTCTTGTGATGAGTTTCTGGGATCCTGAATATTATGTCTGGGTGTAGATCTGTTTTGGTTGTAGCTGGCTGGAGTTCTCTATGCCTCATATATCTGAACATCACTTCCATTTCCTATGCTTGGGAAGTTTTCCTTAATTATTTCTGTGAATAGCTTTTTTATTTTATTTGTATTTGTCCCTGCTTCTTTGTTCACATTTTTTATTCTTAAGTTATAAACCCTCTTGTTGTCTTCTAGCCTTTGTATCATTACTTCCTGGTTCCTTGTTATTTTTAAGAGATCTTTCCTTTCACAATCATACACTGCAAACCTATCTTCAAGTTCTGAAAGTCTGTCTTTAGTTTCTGTCAAGAAGTTTTGCCAGCTTTCAATGTAATTTTTAATTTCCTGATATTCTCTTTGGATCTGTTTCATGTATTCTAGATTTTGTTTATATTCTTCATCAAAGGTTTCTCTCCTTTCTCTGAGTTCTTCCATTTGTGTCTTCTTGAGGAGTGCCCAGCATTTCTTTTATTAATTTTATATCTTGCTTCACTTGAGTTAGAATTTCAGATTTAAATTCATTGATGAGGTCATGGAAGTATTTCTTTATTTCTGATGATGCCGTGTCTGATATTGCATGTTTGCTGCCCTCTCCTGGGCTTATTTTCCCTGGGTCAGCTGTTGGAGGCTTTTTGTTGTTTCTTTGTCTTGTCATGTTTCTGCTTTCTTTCAGACAGGTAAATGGTGAAAGTCTCAGGACCTTTTTGTATTGCTTACAGTTTTTTCTGGATCATACTGGCTAGGGAATTGCTGCCCTCTTCAGTTTGTTGTTGATCTGTGAGGTGCATGCAGGGGTGATGTGGGTCAGCCTCTCCCCTCTAAGCCAGTCAACCAGTGAATGCCTTCAGCACATTAGTCTGTGCCCTGCAGATGTCACAGGTTTGGGACAGCCTTGTCCCAGTCTATTGGGTCCCCACCAGGGGCACAGCCCAGCCCAAGCAGATCCCACCAATCTGCTTTGGGCCAGGAGCTGCCAACTGATGCTGCATCAGTTGTTGATTCAAGCCTGTCCTGCCCAACTCCAATATGTTGTCTAGCTGGTCACCCTGATCTGGGAAACCTAACTCCCACCACTCACCAAAGTCCATGCAGTGAGGTTTTTTGGTTCCACTCCCTGTTGCAATTCCTCCTCCCACCAAGGGTCTCAGGCTCACCAACACTTGCTCTCAGCAGGACCATGACCTCAGCTTGATCGTGAGTTGCCCGACTCTAAGATACACCCAGTACAGAGACAGGAGCATGCCCAGTTCCAGCCCTCTGTCCATGCTTTTCTTTTTCTTTTTCCTCAGTTTCTTCCTAGGTCATGAGAATTCCTTTCCTTTCATCTGGTCTTCTCCAGGGTGATAAATTCTAGCATCTGAGTTGTTTTTCTCAGAATGGCTCTCTATCATGCTACCTATGAATTGACCATCTTTTTTTCAACTCCACACTTCATTTCAAAGAAAGAAAGAAAGGACTTGGAAGCCAAGAAGGAATCTGAGGAGGAAAACCAATGTTTTCCACAATACAGTTAGCCAGCTTGTTCTTAGACATCATTGGTGAGACCTTTGTACACAGAATCGCTGAATTCTCTGTCTTGCTGTCCTCCAAGTCCTCATTTCCAGTGACTCTTAGGAGCATTTCTCTCTGCTAGCTGTCCTTGTCCTCTGCATCCCTCTCTTGTTCTCTACCCATGAATACCCACAAAGCCAGAAAGCATCACTCCTCAGAGTCAGCAGAGACGTATGAGAAAGGCAGTGATGTCAGGGAAGCTCCAACCACTGGGGTGGGGGGTCCAGTAAGCGCCCTAAGCCCCATGCCACAGGGGAGCAGCTCTGATTGACATTCTGCAGAATACTCTAGAGACCCCTGTGGAGTGGTGCTCCCATTTCATAATGCAGAAATCAGCCAGCTATGTGACTGTCCCCTCTCTGGATGTCCTCCCTGTGCCACCTCAGGTCTCTGTCTGTCCTCTGTTTGCTGCCTAAGGTGACCACACTGGACAAGGCAAAAGTGCATGGTGTGGAGGGGCAGTTCCCATAAAAGTGCCACCATCACTGTTGCTACACAAATGTCAGGGGCCCAAGAGCCGCTCTTCTCAGAGATGGGTTACTAATTTGGAGTTTTCCCTAAGAACCCTCAGATATGGTTATTTACAGACATATCTCATAGAGCTCTGGTGTTTCGGGTGGAGTGTGTCTGTGTCTCTGTTGTTCTCATTCTATATGTAGAAATCCTGAACCCCAATGTGCTGCAGTTAGCTGCCTTTGGGACATTTGTGGGGTTAGATGAGGTGATTAAAGTGAAGCTGCTGTGAGCAGGGTTCGGGTCCCCATCAATGCTGTGACGGACTCACTTTCCCAGCTAAGGTCCACCGTGTGAAGCGGAGATGAGAAGTTCAGCCCACAGCCCAGCACAGGACACTCTCACCAGAGCCTGGTCATGCTGCTACTCGGATTGCAGACCTCCAGCCCTCGACCATGAGGAGTAAATTTCCCTTGTGTCAGGTCATCCTGTCTAAAGTAATTTGTTAAAGCATCTCAAACTTAACTAAGGTAGGAATTTTTCTAAGAGCAAAGTGCTGATGTTCCAAATATCTAAAACTATGAAAGGTTTATTGGACCCATATAATGATTAGAGAGAGGCTAGATCAATTTTGAGGTGTGTTCCAGGAAAAAAAAAACTATTTCTGTGAATACTGAAAAGTGATCCATATGCAAACTGCAGAAAAAAGAGAGAGGAAAAGAAAAAAAATTTTATTCTGGTACTTAATTTAAGACACTAGGAATAAGATCCTGTTGGAAATATGAATGGTTAAGTTGCTCCTCAATCTGGGAGGTAAGACTTCTGCCCCAGTGAGGCTGACAGACAAGGTAATGAAGCCACATGGGTGATTCCTGGGCCTTAGGGTTGCACATGGTGCATCTGTATGTGTCTTGGACTCTCTGGGTAACCCTCACCCATTTCTTAGCTCCCACTCTCCTCTTTGGAGTGGTAATGTCTTCCCTGTGCCTGTTGCTCACTGCATAAGGAAAATACTACTTGTTTGGTTTCAGAGGTTCACAGCTTGAGAAGAATTTTGCTTCAGAAAAAATCATGCTACAAATGTACTTCATAGGCCCCGCTCCTCTAGACCACCTCCCCACTCCTACCCTGTCCCCAATGTCTGGTCTCAGTTTCTCTTCTTTCTAGCCAAAGGATGCCCCCCCAGGTTCCCCAGCACCCACCCTCCCACCTGGCTGTCTCTCTGTCCAGCCCTTCACAGTGAAATAAAGCCTCCTCCTCACAAAAAAAAATGTACTTCATGTCTCTAAATGATACTTTGGTGAGAATTTGCACTTTAGACTTCAGAGTCAAGGATTTAATTGTTCACATGTTATCCAATGTGCCGTATCTTTATATACAAACCTCTCCTGGGCAATCAGACAATAGCGTGAGGTTCCAGTTCCTCTGGAGTTTGAAACTGATTTGACATGTTCTCACACTCACATCATAAGCCCATTTTTTTGGACTGCTCAGTGTTGACACTTTGAAATAAACACAGACACTCATTAGGCAACACATTCCCTCAACTTAGAGATCACATCCTGGTAAGTGAAGGCAAAGGTCAGGTCTTTCATGAAACACCCATGAGTACCTTGTCTTCCAAATAAGAACTAAGGCAGATGCCACCCTTACTATATTGGAGTCTGGGATAAGAATGCTCTAGTTCCAGCCACATTACCTTCTTCATAAAATCAGAGTTCTCTCAGGAAGGAATTCTTTGTCTTTTCATTTATGTTGCTATTCTGTTCTCCATGTTCTCCAGTTTCTATATAAATTGTTTGATACATGGTATCAGCTTCACCTCTCAAAGTTATGCTAGCTACATACTTTTATAAAGTTGGCCATCTTTGCTCATGATTAATTTCCTATTCTGATTGAAGTCTGAAATCATCATGGTAGTGTTCAGAAATAGATCCTGTAAGCAGGAAGTTTTCATAATTTATGGACAGTCATTAAACTACCTTGTTGTACTGGAAAGACCTACTATATTTTCCTAGTTAGTGGACACATTCCTTCCTTCTGTGTCACATCTACTTTGGTCATTTATTCAAAAAATGATATTAACAAGTTCTGAAATAATTCCTAACAATTAAAGATGCTAGGAATACAGTGATGAATCTCCTAACAGAGATTCAAATTGAGTCTCTCATATATCTGTCTAAGGCAGGATGAGTCAGATCTTGATCAGGACATCAGCTGAAAACCACTGAATCGTGGTAAAAACCCATGTTTCAGTGGTGGGGAGTGAAATTTACCATAGATTCTTTGCTTCCCTGTTTGCAGAATGTTAAGATGTGAAGTGGGTCCAATTGAAAGAACTTTCTCCCTGTCACTTTCACAGCTTCTTTGACCTCCTTGTTTCTCAATCTGTAGATCAGAGGGTTCAACATGGGAATAGCAGTGCCATAGAATACATAGAATGCAGAGGCCACTTTCATGTTGTCCTGGGAGTGCTCAGAAGGAGGCTGTAAGTCCTGTAGAAGATGGAGACAGCTGTGAGGTGGGAGGTGCAGGTGGAGAAGGTCTTCTTCCTCCCCACAGCTGAAGACATCTTTATAGTGGCCAGCAATTTGTACATGGAGGAGAAAAAAAATCATCAGCACAGTGAATGCAATTAAAGCCTCCAAAAACCAAAATTATCATTGTATTAATGTAGTGTTGGAGCACAAAAGGCTGATAACTGCAGGAACGTCACAGGAAAAATGATTGATATTGGACTTACAGAAGGACAGGGAAACTGTAAACATTGTGTGTACAGAAGCAGTTATTGATCCTACAAGGTATGAGTCAGCTTCTAACTGGATGAAGACCATTCAGAACATGATTACAAGATAGCAAAATGACTTATGGATGGCTACATAATCATCCATTGCCATAGCTTGATCAAAAGAGGAAACATTCCTGGTTGCAAATATTTCACACACCAATGATTGATGTAGACAGCCCTCAAATGTTATTGATTTGTTTTCTATTAAAAGTTCTAGAGCATCTTGGGAGAGATAGCAGATGTGTAACAGATGTCAACAAAAGCCAGAGGCTGCAGGAAAAAGTACATGGGTGTTTGAAAAGAAGGATCATCCCAGTATTGACATCCACCATGGATGTCATATCAATCATAAGAAATACAGCAAAAAAAAAAA
>PVLA01012226.1:0-46332 GCA_004027455.1 Hydrochoerus hydrochaeris | reverse complement strand
TGCATATCAGATTCTTTCCCCATGTTTGGGAAATTTTCTGCTATTATTTCTGTAAATACATATGTCATTTGCCTGCACTCCTGTATCTTTGCTAAAGCCCATTATTCTTATATTGTTGCTCTTGGCATCATCATGAAGCTTCTGGATTGTCATTTCATGCTGCTTTGTTATTTTTAAAAGTTCTATCCTTTCCTCATCATTAATTGTGATCCTGTCCTCAAGGTCCAAAATCCTACCCTCAGCTTCCTTTAGATGGTTTTGCACACTTTCAATAGAATTTTTGGTTTCTTAGATGTCTCTTTGAGTTTGTTTCATGAATTCTGCTTGTTTTCCAAATTGTTCATTCAAAGTTTCAATCAGTTTCCCATGTTCATGTACTTTTTTTCTAGTTCTTCTTTAGCTGCGTTCAACAACTCCTTTACTAAAGTTGTTATTTCTATCTTTACATTGGAGAGTACTTCCAATCTGATTTCCTCTATAGCCTGATGCAGTTGTTTTTTATTTCACTGGCTATCTTTTCAGAGATTCCTGGTGTGCTACTTTTGGGGTCCTCTATTTCAATGTCTCCTATACTTGCTTCTGGTGAACTACATGTTTGAGACTGCATTTTGCTTTTTTGTTTTGTCATTTTCTCTCTGCCTGGTGTTTTCTATGTGTAGGAGGGGATCACAGACACCCTTTTCAGACACATCAAAGTCTTACAGTTAGTTGGAGGGCGTTTTACTACTGGCCCTATTTATCCCCTCTACACCTCTATTTTAGGGGTATACTCACCACACTGATACAGTTAATCCACTGTAGTCCAAAGTTCACCACCTGGGAGTAAAGTTCCAAATTTTCTCATAGTAACTGGAGCCTGCTGAGATCTTCTGATGATCCCGGTGGCAGGGTGGGCCCTGGGTGGTGGTTCGGGGCAGCCTACCCCTGAGGTGGGCTTATGCTGTGTCCTGGTGGCAGGGCAGGCCATTGGTGAAGGTTCTGGGCAGCATTACCCTGAGGCAGGCTTGTGCTGAGTTCCTGGTGGCAGGGCAAGCCCTTGGTGGAGGTTAAGGGCAGCCTACCTCTGAGGCGGGCTTGTGCTGAGTTCCTGGTAGTAGGGCGGGCCCTCAGTGGTGGTTCTGGGCAGCCTGCTATTGATTTTTGAATGTTTGGTAAACACTAAAACCTGAATTTGTTTATTAAATCTAGAAGTGGATTTTTGTTATGTTCTGTGTGAAGTATCAGTTTATTTGCAAATAATGATAATTTCAGTTCTTCCTTTCCTATCTTTATTCCTTTTATTTCTCTCTCTCCCATCTTATTGCTCTGGCTAATGCTTTTAGAAGTATATTGAGTAGCAATGGTGATAGTGGACATCCTTGTTTTGTTCTTAATTTTAGAGTGAAAGCTTCCAGCTTTGACCATTTAGTATGATGTTAGCTGTTGGTTTGTAATAGGTGACTTTTATCAGCTTGTGATAAAGATCATCTATTCCAAATTTCTGTAGGTTTTTCTTTTAAAGAATGGATGTTTCTATTTGTCAAAATCTTTTTCTACATCTATTGAGATGATCGTGTGATTTTTGCCTTTTGTTAAAGTGGTGTATTACTTTTAAATTTAAAAAAAAAAAAAAACATTTTTTTTGGTACTGGGGATTGAACTCATGATTTTGCACTTGCCAGGGAGGTGCTTGTGCCACTGAGCTAAATCCCTGGCCCTCTAGTGTATTTTATTGATTTCCGCATGTCAAACCATCCCTGAACCCCTGGAATGAATCAGAATCATGGTGTATAATCTTGATGATTTACTACTTTCTGTTTGCCAGTATTTTAAAAAGGACTTTTGTGTCTATGTTCAGTAGGGAGATTGGTCTGTGGTTTTCTTTTTTGATTGGGTCTGTCTCTAGTAACAGAGAAGTAAGACATTGAAGTTTTAATGGCATAAAATAATAGTAAACTACTTTAAACAATGCATGTGTAAAAAAAACCAAAAGAAAATATAGAGTTACTTATCTTTAACAGTTGAATAAATTAATTATTGTACAGAAAGATTTTAATGGAAGTATCTCAGCACCAGTAAATTTTAATTTGATTCTTTTAGTGTTATAAGCTTTAAACATAATTGTATATTAAAAATATAGTCTATTCCACAAATCTCTTTTCAGTAGACTATTCTTTCCTGAATATCCTTGTAGTACTATAGCATGCAAATTAATGCATACATACTTGCAAACATGTATTTTGCAAAAATCATATTAAAGTGCCATCACACAAAATTATAAGACTTAGACTTTAAAATTCTAAAACTGAACACAATTGATGCTGCTTCTCATATTGATCCTATGTAATTTAATATGCTTAGTAATTTTCTATTTGTTATTGAACATTCTGTGTTGTTTCTTATGATCTCTCATGACAAATGACACATTTAGTTTCATGATGCTATCAAGAACTGTGATGTATATTACCTATGAGAAGTCTTTAAAGGAATTAAATGTAAAGATTAGCTATAATGAAAACTATAGCTAACCAATCTGATTCGCTTACATTGGCCTGCCTTCTGAACTATTTGAAAATGAAGACTAATGCTAATATTCAAGAACTTTGTACCAGAAGACTGAAATTTTCTTCTGAGATCTGATATTTACTAGGTATATAAACTTAGTCAATTTGTTCATCCACACTGCAACTCAGCTTCACAATTTAGAAAATGATTTTATGTGTCAACACTAAGAAATATATATTGACAGCCATGACAAAAACATACCAATCAACATGTACGTTTTTATTTACTACCATGTGCCAATCACAATATTGGAACCAGTTATTTATGTAGAACAAGACATGCTTAATTCTTCCCCATATAGTGTTTGTGATGCAGAAAGAAACCTAAGAAAATGAGATTTCAGTTAAGTTGTGTAAGACTCTAGGAGTTGAACAGGTAAATGAGTACAATGAAAACGAAGAGCTGAGAAAATAATTCCTTTTTTTCTCATAGAATAAGCTTAGAAAGTGATGGGAAAGTGGCAAAGATGGGTCTGGGAGGCGGAGCTGGAGCAGCGCTCAGGTAATGTGAAGTTATTAATGACCTTGGAGTGTACAATAAGAATGATTGGAAGGTAGGGATGGGTTTCAGATAAGGCAAAGAAATCATCAGCTTTGTGTTTGTAGAGAAGAGATGAAATTATTCAAGAGTATATCTGGGAAAGAAATAATGGTACGCTGCTAGGTACTCAGAGAGATAGTCACATAACATACAGTTTCTTGCATGTATATGCTGGTTTGTGTGGTTTAATGGTTAAGGGCTACCTGTACAAAGTAAACACAGACACAGAATTTTAAGCCAAATGTTCCTGATTTGAACCATAGATAGGGTACTTATTAGACAAGTTATTTTAGGCATGTTTCTTGGAAGCCTGTTGCCCTGATTTTTTCTTTATGACATAAAATATACAGTTACAATTTTCTGTGAATCGAAACAGCTCTTTGGTTCAATCTCAATAAAAATCATTAACAAAATGGAAACAATTTCTAATCATAAGAATATTGTGAGATTTACATAACTCAATAAATAGTGCTTGGAACGATATTGACAGAATGTAAGTGCTGTGTAAGTGTTGGCCATATTTGGATAAGGGTGCTAGCAATGAAGATTTGGGAAAGACAACAGAAAATAAATTATACTTATGACATTTGGGATTTTAAAAGACATTTATTGGCTGTAAAGGAAATGAAATGAACCTATGAACTTAAAATTTCAAGGATGACCCTCTTGATTTTGACTTGATGCAAATGATCATCACATTTGATGTCGACATCAATTGTTTTAAGATACCACATATGAGAGAGTTCAGTTTTGGACATAGAGTTTGGCATGGCAATGAGTTATGGAAAAGAAGTGTTCATTCGCAGTTTGATGTGAAAGTATAGAGCTCAATGCTGTCATGAATATTGAATTGTGTTGCAAGCAGGTAGATGAAATTGAAGATTTGTAAAATGTGGGGTATGAATGTATTAGGGAGAGCATGGTGGTGTGATGGTGAGAAATATGAAGGTGCTTGTGAAATGGCACTTTGAAGTAACACACTTTGGAAAGGTTGTTGGGTGCATTGGACATCCAGCAGTTGTAACCTTGAAGAAAGCAGCTATGTTGCTTACTAGTTCAAGAAGGCAAGTATTTTGAGGGGCAATCCATCCATTTCAAAAGCAACCAGAGTCACTGAGGTCAGTTCATGAATCACAGTTAGTGAATATTCCATACTGCTGCTTTTTCTTTAGGTAAATGTATTTTCCTACTCAATTTTTGTGAAGAAATTTATTTCAGATGTCACTCAAAGGCAAGGTAGTGTGCAAAAAATCAAGACAAGAAGACACTATAGCACCATTTACAATACCCAAGATGGAGACACTCTTTACTTTCCATGGACAGATGAATGGTTAAGGCAATTGTGGAATAGATACATAATAGCTACTATTCAGTCCCCAAATGGAAGGAAACATTTACATTTGGGTCAACATAAGTGGGCCTGGTGGTCATTATTCTAGATGAAGTAAGGCAGATACAAAAAGATAAATACTGAATGATCTCACTTGTCTATGAAACTCCACTTATAGAAGCAGAAGGGTGGTTGCTGGGGAGTAGGAAAATAGAAAAATTTTTAACAAAATGTGCAAACTCTCAGTTATAAAATAAACAAGATTTAGCCATCTAAAGAACACTGTGGATGGTAAAGGTTGGGCTAATTTGTTTTATTGTGGTCATTATTACACAATGCATACCCATGCCAAATCAACATGTTGTACACCTTGAATATGTATAAACTTTTACACAGAAGAGTTTCATTTTGGCATATTCATACACACATATAACATACTTTAATTATTTTCACATCTTATTCATCTCCCCCTTGTCTTTCTCTACTGGTATACTTTTTTGTTTTCTGCTATTTCTCTTTCTTAAAAAACTGTTTAGGTACCACATATGGGAGAAAACTTATGAATTTGACTTCCTGAGTCTGCCCTATTTTGCTTAACATGATGGTCTATAGTTCTATTTCCCTGAAAATGAATGTTTTCTTCCTTGTGGCTAAATTCCTCTGTGGACTATTCTGTACTTTTCTGTAACCATTCATCTGAGACTAGACACTCAGGCCATCAATAGATTAACTATGGTGAATTCAGGTATAATAAACATGTATATGCATGTAATATTATAGAATACTGACTTTAATTCTTTCAGAAATATACCAAGGAGTGCAAAAGTGCAATAAATTGGTAACTCTAGTTTTAGTTTTATGAAGACCCTCTGTACTGAACTCCACTGTGGTGATATTAATTCCAACCAACATGTAGAATTCATTTTTCTCCACATCTCATGTCCTCACCAGCATTTACTATTTTTTACATTCTTACTGATTGATAGGAGATCTGACTGGGATGAGATGGAAACTCAAAGTAGCTTTGATTTACATTTCCCCTCTGGTTGAAGATGTTGGGCATTTTTTTCATATACTAAAGAAGTCTGTTATTCAATATAATAGTATCCTTGAGAAAATCCAGGAACAATAGTTCTAAGCTAAACACACGCTTTTTGTTATTTTGTAGTAAAATAACAAAAGTATGTGCTTAAAAGTATCCAAAAAGCTTGTAGGCACATGATTTGAAAATTCAAATCAAAACATTAGCATTTGTTGAAAAAGGAGAGGGTTAAGCATATCAATTTTTTATTTGACAATGACTCAAATTATAAGTATCATAATAAAAATTACAAGGATTTATGAAAATTCCAGGTTGTTGCCAGGGTCTTAGGAGCCAGGTGAATGAACTCATGGTACCTCTTGAGAAAGAGTATTGACCTGTACCCGGTGCTGGCATCTATGATTCTCGCTACACATTCCATGAGCAGTCAGTAGGTTGGTGGGATAGTATTATCTGTAACCATTTCAATTAAGGAATGGTTTATAAAAGATTTGCAACTTCAGAAATGATATTTATCAACAAAGATATTTTTAGTATTAGTTTAAAACTCACTTGGCATGTAAAATAGCAAAGTATATGTGTTTCAAATGATTCTAAAATTTAAAATCCAGTATAAGGATAAAAGAAGCATTTGCACAGATAAAAATATATATCACTATTTGTGCAACAACTTAAATACTAATGATTATGTATTACTTGTTTATGTGATAAGATATTTGAAGGAGGGTGTTGCTCATATTGTAAGATCAGTATGTACTGTATAGCTTATATAATATTTAATTCTTTCACCTAAAATGGAATATCAGTGTTGCTAGACTGTCTTTCCTGAAAATGATATGGAATATGTTATCATCAATAAATGCAAATGGCATGTGCAAGGGTCAACAGAGAAGTTTCTTATTACTTTCTTGCAGAGTGAGCCTATTTTACTATTGACCACCAAGAAATTGATGTCCTAGTTTAACAAGCTGACCAAGCACTTCATGGTTCTTAAATTACTTTAAAGAGGCAGAGGAAAGAATAGAGAGGGAGATGAGGGCCATCAGTGAATGCCTACCCCAAAAATATACAGCAGTATGCTAAATATAGTGGCTGCAAGATAAATACTATTAGAGATGTACAGTTTATCAGGATGCTAATTGAAGAAAGAAGAAAATAAATCACTAGCATAGGAGAGGGGATTAGAAAAAGAAATTAACTGTGTAAGTGAAGTGCAAATAAGCTGCAGGACTGAAGAGATGGGAAAACATTACTCTACCCTCCAGGAGATGGAAAATTGTGAATTTATAAATAGCCAGAGGAACTGAAGAACAGTTGTGGATATAAACTGTTTTGTTTTGCTCAAATATCTGATATAAAGAGTATCATATAGAAATTACAATAAAATAACTGTGGTTATTTGACAGGTATACAGAGTTAATAGCATGAATATGATTGGGAGATAGGGACTTTGTTAATTTGGTTGGAAACATTAAATAAATAAGCTGAAATCATCTTGAATTTGGATAATACTCAGATTAAGTTAATACCTAAAGATGAACATGGATTTTCATTCAGTAAAACAACAACAGAAGCAAACACATAAAAAGTAACTCCTCTTTTTAAATGAAATTTAAAATGAAACCTCTTTCTCTAGTTCTGTTTCTGTTGTAAAAAATTATCTATTTTTAGTACTCTTGAATATTGTAAAGTAATTTTAACACTTATTATCGACTTTCAGATTTCAAATGCCAAAAGTTTTCCCAAACGAGGCCCTGAGATCTAAAGAATAGATCTTAACACAAAAACAAGGTATTTACAAGTAAAGGTGCAAACATCCAGACATAAAGCATAAGCTACTTAGCAAAATGCAAAACTTCAAAATGACTAAGAAATACTGGAGTAAATAATGAAACTTTTATTATTATTTAACTTACACCAGAAAATGTATCATGAAGGCTGTTGTGCACGATGTTAAAGGACTTTTAATTTTCTTGTTAAAGTTTTTGGAAGACAATATGGATTTTAAACAGTTTTGGCAGAGCCTACTACCATAATTTCACATTGGCAAAATTTTTTTATTGAAATAAAGAGGAAAAGATTAGTGACCTTGTCTGATAAGTCCAGGTGGAACAGAAATAAATAGAAAATTATATATGTAAGTATGATAATAGCATTGGATTTGGGAAGTGGAGATTTCACAGGTTTAAAAAAGCCCAATTAATATGACTTATGACCCATAGAGGTATCAGGAGGGAGAGTAGGTGGTTGATAGAATTCACAAGGCTTTAGTTTCAATGGACAACAGAGATAGTCATCAAAAAGATTTAATGTAGTGAGATTAATGTGAGGTGTGCTGAGAATAAAATGACTGTGGATGACAACAACAAAGACAGCTAATGGTCAGGTAATTACAAGGGAGAAGGTGATATGTGAAGATATGATTTGAAAGATGATAACAAACAGAGTCTAATTGAAAAGACTATTAGTTGAAAATATATGCCACAAGGAGAGATAAGGGATAAAGGATGAACCTGTGGAAGAAAACAAGAGCTCAGGGAGGAGAACTGAATAGAAAATATAATCAAAGAAAGGTAAAAAATGACATTTGTGATGTCAGAAGCTGAAGAACAGCCTAGACATTGAGTTGATACTCATATGAGTTACTCACTGGTGACCTGGAAAATGGGTTTGGTAGAATGATAAAGATTCATAGAATACAATGACAAAGAACAAATGGGCATTAATAAAATCAGAAAGACTGATTCTTTCAAGAAGTTACTCTCAATCTGTTTCCCTAGTTGATCACAGTGCTGATTTTGACAACGTTTAAGATCTCAGCATCCTTAAGTGTTGTAGTGGAAGCACTGCATCTAGCCTTATTACCGTGACCTATACAGGCAACAGGGTCCTGAGAAGGGGTGATGAGAAATTAAGAAAAAACTAGACACATAATAAAAGGAAAACTGGGACCAAGTGGACCCTGTCCTCTCTGATGGAGAGGCAGCGACAACCCAAAATGTTCTGTGTCTTTATTTATATGCAGTAAAAAGGGAGGAAGCATGTGATGGTGTTGAAAGTGCAAGGTCTCCGTGTTTTGCTGGAAACACTAAAATCAAAACCTTCTCAGACCTGTCTGTGCTGTAGTTAACAGGGAGAAGAAACACCAAGGCCAGACACCTTGTGGACTGGCTTTGCTGTAATCCCAACAACTTGTTTTCATGACTCACCTCTGGCCTCCATGTTCTCAGAGGTGACCTTGCTCTAGACCCAAATGTGTAGTTGATCACTATCTCAGCTGCTCCCCACACCTTATAAACTACATATTAGTGATCATAATACTTAAAGGGCATGATTGTGTAAGAAGAATGTGCTTTCCTAATTCCCTAATTAACATACACATTAGGAATGTTACAAACCATAATTAAGGAAATCGTTAGTATCTCTTTGTTTTTAGTTTTATCATAGGGTATTAAGAATAAAACAACTGGCATGTTTTCCTTTTGTCTATTCAAATATTAATCCCGTTTCTTAGCTCCTTTATGTTTATATTTATGTCTATGTTGAAATATTGTAAATAAAATATAGGTGATGTGTAGTTCTCTTTATATACTTTATTTTCATTTATCTGTAAAATAAACTATGAGTCATTATTTTAAGTTCCTTGAATTTTTAATAAAAGTAGTATTATAAATCTTAGCACTTCCCAAATAAAAAAATTTCCCAGAAGTACTCAAAGTAAAAGAGACATAGAAGAGATTTGTCTTTAACTTATTCTTTTTCTTTCATAGTAATTTTTATGATATGTACACAGCTCAGTGTCCATAGTACTCTTCACTTGAGATGGCTGGTCACAAATGCAAACAGTGAGTAACTGTCTTACATCAGATGAAACACCATTACTTGCTAAGTTAATTTCTATTAAAACTTCAAAATATAATTTTACAATCATAGATACTTGATTACTGCTAACATTAAGATATCATAATGTTCAAGAAAGGTCAACATACTTAAAATTCAGTATGTAATTTATTTCAATGCTATTTTCAAATACTACTTCCTGTATGTTCCCATTCATATGAAAGAACAACTCATCATTAATGATCCAAATGCACATCAGAAATATAGATTACAACCTCTATTTTTAGTGCATACACTATCTCTTTTTGAATTTCTAATATCATCTTTATTTCATTTCTTATTATATCTACCTCAAATAAAAATCCCCAAGAAAATTTTCCATAGTTATCTAGTGCTAATTTCAGATTTTCAATAGATACCTTGTGCTAATTTCAGATTTGTTGTAACTGTATCACAGTTATGTGATGACTGCAATAATTTTCAGGGTATGTTTAGATGATCCCAAGAGAAGATGCTTATTGTATTTCACAGAAAATATGTGAAACTATGTGTCACAGAATTTCAAAGAACTGATTAATTGTAACACCTGTTTCCAGACATAGGTATCCATATCAACTCTTCACATTCTCCGAGTTATAATCTTTAGTAAGAGAAGAAGGAACACAGTGAAGAAAGCTCAAGTAACTTTCTAAAGAAGTCCACAAGTACACATAAGGGAGAACATTGGAATCTAAGAAATATACACTGTATAGCATAGAAGCCTAGGAAATGCCAGCAGGCTATGAAACACAGAATGCTGATATGTTCTCCAAGGTTAATCCTGTGTTAGTAATGCAGTAGGAAAATTAAGATCAAATTTGAAAGTTTGTAAGAGACAAACTGTATGTAGACAAGAACAAGCACCAACAGTGGTAAATTCATTAGGTTGCAGGTAAACTTGGTACTTTGAGAATGAAATGAACACAGAACTTGAAGAGAAAAGAGAGAGGTCCACAATAATACTGGAAATAAAAGCAGGGATTCTGGCAGAATTTGTTGACCATACTATTGTATGGTTAATGCTATTACCATAATACAAAAGCAATTTCAGGAAGGATGGGAAGCAGCTTTATTAGTCCATGAAGAAATGGTCATCAGATAAATGACTGCAGCAAATAACAGAGAAGGAAACAAAGAGATGCCAGATGTCCTTTAGAAAGAAAATAGACGTTTTGCTGATGGATTCAATTTGGTACCATGTTCGAGGTTGCAGCTTTCCTCCAGGTTGTAGCAGCTTCAAATTATAAAGGAGAAAAATTTAGAATTATATCTTTTAGTAAAAAAAAAAAGGATTAAATTTGGAGCACTTTAAATGTAAGTAGGCACACTGTATGTATCACACAGGATATCAAGTTTATACAAAACTGGAACTGAGAAGTATGGAATGACATAAATTTGGAGTGTAAGAAAATGGATGGAATTTAAAACAAGATAAATAAAATTACGTAAAGAAAAAATGACATTCAGATACTTAAGGATTAAGTTTGAAAATTCCATTGATATAATAAGAAAGTAACAGAATACAGAATTATATATACTATAATGTCTCTTTTTCTCCAAAGTAGCTGTTCATTTCATCACACGTAATATAATTGATTCTCATAAACTGTTTCTACATATGTATAAGCCTCTACATGTGTACTTATCCTTTCTGTATTATAGGGAAAAACAAAACAAAACAAATATCCATCTTGTTGGCACTCGCCTGTTCCTTTAAAAAGGGAAGTTATTTTAATTACTGAATTTTGTTTAAATGTATATAAACTTACCCTATTTATTGGATCTCTCTCTCTCTCTCTCTCTCTCTCTCTCTCTCTCTAAAACACCCACAAAATAAACATAAAAGTTTAAAAGAAGAAAATCATGCCATAAAACCATGGCTATCAACATCAGATAATTTAAAATTAATTATTAAATTCAGGAAACGGAGTGTTATTAATAGTTGAGGCTAACCCCAAATGACTATCCTGTGGTTTAAGGAGGAGTCCTACTGACTGGACACCTGAAAAACCCACAGTCCTCTCAGAAAATATAGTCATGGCTTGGGTTCCAAAGTCACCTAAGGGACAACCAGACTCTGATACCCCCTTGAATCTTTGTGAAATCTGGGAGGTACTATCCTTTCCACTACTGCCTGGAGAGACTAGATTTCTCTTCTGATGATAGTAAAACCTGTGAATTTGAAGACTAAAGATTATCAGGCATTAGAAGGTTTTGGATGGAATGTTTGCATACCTCCACAAATTTATATTTTGGAAACCTAACCTTTAATGTGACAATATTAGAATGTGAATTTGCAAGATGACAAGTTTTAGATGAGGTCATGCAGGCTTGATAAGATTAATCTCCTTATAAGGGAAGAAGATCAGCGTTTTTTCCTCAAACCAGGATAAAATGTGTTAGCTGTGAACAATGACCTGCCCATCATGGCCTATGATCTCAGACTTAGCCTAGAAGACTGTGAGAAAGAAGTATCTGTTACTTAAGCCACCCACTCTGTGGGACATTTTTATAACAGTCAGAGCTGGCTCAGACACCAATATTCATGCATATTTTCATAATTTGAACATAGAGACACTTGCATTATCATGAGCAAATCAGATCTCACAAGATTCTTATTTCTCTTTCATTTTAGGAAAAATATACTCCTGCATATCCACATAGAGAATTTCATCTACTCAACTAAAATCAAAACATGTCTAAACTTTCAACAACAAACTGTATTTTTTGACTTACTTGACAAAACCTGCTTTAATGAGTCAATGTGTCTTTTGTGAATTGTATTATTTTAAACCACTTGATTTGTCATAACTTTACTATGTGATACTACATTTCTTTTTGAAAATATAGGCTACACTTTAAAATGTCTTCTTTATTCAATTCCTAAAAATTTCCTAATATTCTAAATTCTTAAGTTTAAATATAACATTTTAGAAAAAATATGCTATATAAAATTTAGAGGCCAACAAGTCTTACCATGTCATTTCAGAGTGACTATTCTTATTTATGTTGAGTCAGTGAGCAGCCAAATTGAATACTTTTACTGTCCTGTTTTTAAAATAAGTCCAAGGGCAATCTTATAATGTAAAACAATGCAGCCTAATCCTATTCTGTTTCAATACTAGACATTATAATACACATTTTGTTTCCTTTTATTTTACTTGTTAAATCATATTCCTAATACACAGAGAAATTGAGGCAGTAGACATTATAGAGAGACCAAAAAGCTATAATTTAATTATATAATCAATTATTGGAGTAATCATTATTGAAGGCAGTATCAGGATTTCCTTGTATTTTCTCTGAGTTATCTTAAATGAAAGATGTTCTCTGAATTCTAACTTAATTATTTTAATACACTTTAAATGAATAGATTTCAGAAATCATTTTAAAGCACATTAAGTTATAGTGAAATCCTTCCTCCAACTTCTCTTAGGTTTTATCTGTGGATTATGAAAATGAATTTTGGTCAAGTCCGATCGGTCCTTCCATTGTGCTCTAGAAAATGAAGAACAAATGGTCCCTCACAGTAGCTCGCTGACTTGCAGAAATGAGAGTGGCTAAACCAGATGCAGCTCTTTGGATAAAAGATACTGGATGTGACTTGCATTTCAATTCTCGGGAAAGAATTACAGCCTCTGAAATGAAACTTATGGTCACTTACTGTAGTTTAAACTTTGAAAGCAATCACCTCTATTTCCTTTTCCTTTCATATAAAATTCTTAGTTTTCCTGCAACAAAAGTAAAATATTTATTCTCTCCAGATTTTTTTGTGACTAAAATCATAAAATTTTATACCACGCAGGATCCTCAGGAGTTGCATTTTTCTCCTTTTATTTCCAGTGCCCGTAGGCTTCCAAACTTTTTTCATGTGAAGGTAAACAGAGAACAAAAGATATTCTCAAGTCCACTGACTACGTGGAGGAGACTGCTCACTGACAGATGTCACAGATTTACAGCTTGGATTGCAGAAATCCTGCCCAGATTCCCTGATCACTGAGGGACACAAATAAATGGACACGTTTGAGTCGTATACCATGACTCAAATTGTTGAGAAATGTACTAAATAAGCCCACAATAAACATTTCAAAAACATACAATAATAAATTGAAGTCCATTCCAACAGTATTAATTTATTCCGGACTGATTTAGCTTGAAGTTTCCAATCTTGGCCAGTGAAGATGACACTGCAGCAGATGCCATGTTCCGTTGTCCGCCCTGCTGAGGCTACATTTTCTTCTCACTGATGCGTTCCTTTCCTAGGAACTCCTCAGAGCAGAAAGTCCTTTATCCATCACTATGCTTCTCCTCTGAAAGCACTCAAATTCAGTGTTGATTCAGTAGGGCAGGAGGCCATAAAGTCCATAACTTGGGTCAACTCTGAAGAGTCTTCAGAATTTCAGAGCTCTATGAGGAGCCAAATGGCTTCTGCTCTACCTGCATTGGAGCTCAACTGTCCAATTTTGCTTCTCACAATCCCTTCTTCTGAATGCAAATGTTTCCTGTGCAATAGGCCTAAGAAAGAAGCAAAGACAAATGAAGTTTGGAGCATACTCTTACTATTTTAGAATCAAAAGGAGTTGACATGTAGTTAATCAAACAGAAATGTGAAGGATGCCATAGTATGTATATATGTATGATGATGCATAGCTTATCCATTGAAGAGGGTCCTAAATAAGAGGTAAAAGGAACAGGGCCCTCAGGGAAATCAGGTAACATAACACAGACACAACCCTTATAGCAACAATTCTCATTGCTCAAGGTGTGATATTTCAAGTTAAATAAATTTTTACTGAATTAATAATGCTGAGATAGTCTTACAGTTTATCTTTTTATTATTATTTTAATTGTATCATTTTAAAGGAAAGGCTAATGGTAAATGAGAAGAAAGTTTTTGGCTTACTGTTTCAGAGGGGATAGGTGGCTCCATTAGTATGGGCTAGCGGTGAGGCAGAAGCATCCAGCAGGAAAAGTGTAGCTCAGGGTGGTTGCTCACCTTGTATCCTTGAAAGGCACATCCCCAGAGACCGCCTTCCTTCACCTGGGCCTAGCTGATCATCTCTCAATAGCACCACTATTTGGGAATTAATAACACACAAACCTTTGGAGAACATTCAGAATCTAAGCTATAATAAAGAGCATTTTAAAAATGCTGACAGGTGTTTTTATTCAGAGAGGTAAAAGTAGTCTGGTCTGGTTCTAGCAAGGATGAAACAAAGCGTGGAAGCAAAGGCCAGGTTACAAATGTGGCCTGTGGGCCCAGGGTACCGACCTAGGGCATTAGTTTTTGTTTTGCTTACAAACCCTTAAAATATGTACTGGGCCAATGTGTTAGTTAGGGTGATTCCTGCAGTAACGTAGAGATCTCGGATAAACTGGTGTAAATGAAATTGAAATATTTGTTCCTCATTGTCAGATAAAGGTCAGTGGCATAGACTGGCAATGTCCTTGCTTCAGGGCACCACTTCCTTCAGTTTTTTTTCTTTTCTTTTTATCTCTGAACTTTCCTAGCTGCCATACTGGAAATTGGAGCCTGTTTCTACCTGTTGAGCACCACAGGGAAGAGCCAGTGTATGAAGGATGAGAACTCAATCCACATTTAAAGGTCGAACAGAAGGAGGGAAATTCCTTTTAGCCACATTCTATTATAATTCCAGTTACATGGTCCAGTCATTTTCAGGGAACCTGGGGATCAGATAGGCCTGATTTCAGGAGAGAGCAAATGCCCCTAACACAAAAAAGGAACAGAGGATCCAGCCAACATTCACGGACTTCATCCATCATAGGTGCCAATGTTTTAAAATCTTGGAGACTTCACATTAGAAGCCAGATTTATTGAAAAATCAGTCCTGAATTTTTCTATGGCAATCATCAGACAGTTTCCTAGTAGTTTTATTAACTTCAGCAAACACAGTTCTTTTTCTAATGCATGCATAAGTAAAAAAAGTGTACATAAGTTATGAAAACCTTTTCCATGCTTAAATGGCAGTATATAAATCTTGAAAAAAATTCAATGCAGTGTGTATTAATAAAATATGTTTTAATAAAAATGTGAAGAGAGAAATAATCTTGGTTAAAACTTTATAAATTAAAAACACTGACATTCCAAGCAAGTATTTTACCATGTAATTATATTTTCAGTAAAAATAGATGAAGCAAAAATTACATTTTTTTAATGATGGAGCATTTATAATAGCATATGTTTAATCTTGAAGATATTTAGTATACTTAGAAGGAACAAGCATTTGAAAATATACTCAAGTTAGAAATATTATTGCCCAGAATGCAAAAAATATGGCTAAATATTTAGACTTATGGAGGGAAACTTTTAACCACCTGTACCATTTAGTACTATCAAGCAGGACAGCCTGGATCATGAAATATGACTGCAGTATCCACTCCACGCAAGGTTGAGGAGGGTCCTGGTTTACAAAGGAATCACCAGATTTACAACCCATTTTAGTTTTGTGCAGAATTATGTGCCAGGGATCCCAATGTACTTAATAACTTCACAACAATTTTCCTCAAGGATAATCTTTATTGGATGTATGGATACTTGGTCAGTTCACACAGAGTCAGCCTATTTGTAATGGTTGAGAGGATGTGTACTGAGGTAAACAAAAGCCATTCTGTATTGACTATCACTCACCATGGGAACTAGTATCCTTGAGCAAAATATTCTGGCTAGCCAGGACAAACACTGTCAGTGTGAGGAACTCACCTCATGCAGAAAGATGAGGCCAGTTCACTGTTAGTCCTACAGCACCAAAGGCAGATCATCAAATATGAATTCATTTTATAAGATAAACATCATCGCTTTGTGATAGTGATAGCATGCCACACTTAACTTGAAACTTTAGGTTTCTAGGGAAATTTGTAGGAGAGCTAAGTCCTGGATCACGCTTTTTAAATGAAACTAATTTAGATTAGTTATCCTTTCTCCTCAACACATTTTTATAATAAATGTATTTTGAAGGAGACTGGTGATGATGTGCATAACATCTGAGTGGCATGTTGCCTATTAATATTTTGATGAGAAGTACCTTGAACATACTAGGGCACATTGGTTAAAAATTTGGGTCTGTCTACTTACTGTGTTCCTCCTTAGCTTATGCTAACTATCAGATGTCATCAACCTCATCTCTTTTTTTTTTATTGTGCCTCATAGGTAGGGATTGTTACATCACTTCAGACTAAAAGTTAACAGTAAAGGCAGGTTCTCTACTTAGTTTCCTTCTCTATAGTTCTGTTACTAGTGTGTATATGCCTTTGTGCACAGATTTATGTAAAATAACAAGTGCATATTGGGACCCTACTGGAATCAATGTATATGGAGCCCCGTAGAAGTCATTCTGAGTCTCATTACATTGATCTTCCCTCAGGTTGACAGCCACATTGACTTCAGCAAATTTCATGATGCGAACAACCAGAAAAATGAAGAGTTGGGACTTGTTGAGATCAATATGTAACTTGAATGAAAATCTTATTTATTTACCTATTTTACAAAGCAACCAAAGAAATTGGAATCAGAAAATCTGGGCCTGGGTCTTTTCTAATATTCAGGAGCAGAGTTGCTGATACAAGTGAGGGTATTGACGGAGTGCAGAAAAATATCTGTGACTTCCTTCTGATAGTGGCAGAGATTTAACTTCCCTTAACGACACCTCCCTGTTGGCTGGGAGTTGGAGATAATATTATGTGTGTATTTTCAAGTGTGCACAAAGACCATATACACTTTTCCACAGTATTCTGTGCCCTTTATTATATTTTTTTTGCTCCATATAACCTGGTCTTTTGTGCTTAAAATGTTTGCTTTGCAAGGTTACTAGAATAACTATTACTGAATGTGTGATTTGCCAGTGATAGTGGCTAGCTATTTCATTCATTTGAATTTGAATTTTCTAGAAGCCTCTATCCAAAGAGAGGATCTGTTTCTGTCATTTGTGATACTCTATACAAACAAATTACGTTAATTCAGGTTCCTTTGCCTGTCTGTAAAGCTCTTAAGTTGGCACCTAATAAGAAGGCAGATGTGCAAGACAACAGCATTTGGGAAGACAAGCACCAGTATTGGGCCACTTTACTTTCCCCAGAAGCACCAAACACAGAGTTTTGTTTCACATTTCCCAAAGAACATATAGAAGAACATCTTACCCATTACTTTTCTTGGATTCTGAATCAAAGAGGCTCAGCTAAGTGCTGTAAAATATCAAACACAAAATCCAGTGGTATTATACAATAAATGTATATTGGATTTTTGCTTAAAGTCCCAACATTGCTGAGAATTATGGAGGAGCTCTATTTTATACCATCTTTCAGAAAGTCCTTTGTTCTTTATCCTAGAACTTAAAGCCTTCTGATGGCCAACAGAGGAAGAGAGAGCACAAATAACTGCCTACAGACTGCTCCTGGGGTTGGTTCCCAGTCTACATGAGGGCCAGACACGTGTGATATGTTAGTAACACAATCAGAGCTAAATGCAAAGGATGCTGACAAATGCTGACACGTTCTGTGCCCAGATGGCAAAGGAAATATATTTATTTGACACATACAATCTCTGCTCTGCATTTGCAACACCACACTTTCCTCAGTTCTTCCTTAGTCAATAGTCTCTCTAGAGAGTCCTTTAATGGCTGTTTCTTCTGATAAATAAACTCCAAATACTGCCCTAAAGGTGAATGTGGGTTTCTCTAGTTCTATATAACTCTGAGTCATGATTCTTAGTCTTCTGAATCACATTCTATTCCTTCCATTTGTTCCTGTCTTTTTCCTTCTCTCTCCTCCTTCTTTATTTCTTCTATTCTTTTTAAAAATTGCATTATTGTCCTCTTATATATAAAGACTTGCTCAAACATTTGGAAATCTTTGTTTGCAAATGTATGCCCAAGGATAAGTTACTTAGGTGAGTTGAATGATCTATGTGCAAGGAGTTATCTGTTGGTGAACTTCTCTGTAACCGTGTGTGTGTGTGTGTGTGTGTGTGTACTCACACAAAAAATGAGTGCAGTAAAGAGGGAAGGAATGTTTTGTGTGCTGCTACTATTCTTAGAAATAGAGTAAAGGCACTGGTGTGAGAGTCTCACTATTCTGTACACGAATTTTCCTAATTCCCTTTTACTACTCTGCCACATTTTCTACCCACTAATCTGAAAGGAAAATCATTAGGGCTTTTAAAAAGATGATTTGGATTTAAAATAGTAAGTTATGTGCCTAGAAAAATGCATTGGGAAGATTCAAAAAATAGTTTCAAGTAGGGTATCCAGAAATTACCTCTCCAAAAAACTCTACAGCACTGTTCTCTGAAAGGACCCACAACATTTGCAGCTCTGAAAAAAGTGAGGTATGAGGAAACTTATCACTAGATCTGTTGTCTTTAAGAGTAAACTAGACAATCTGCATTTTATGATCAGTAAACCAGAATAAAATATGCTTAAAGATTATATTATATTAGTAAGAATCAGGAAGGCATTAATAGGTTCAGAGCCAACCATACTTGCTTGATAGACCTGGAAAAATTCAGTGATATGCCCATTGTTTCTTGGTGCTAATAAAATCATAATCTTGGCTGGAACTTTAACACTGTTACAGATAAGCCCCATACCTCCTCACCTCTGCATGTTGTCAGAAATGGAAGAAGTAGCACGTGTGTAACCTTTACATTGAAATCTAATCAAATTCTCAGCTGCAAGTCTAGAAGAGGCAGTTACTAAATTTTCATATTGTGTAGTACAGGGTGGCATGGTATTAATCAAACTCTTCTTTAACTCTCTTTGATCTTGAAATTATTTCCTATGATTGTTCAGAGCAGCGTAAGAAAGGGGATCTGGGTTCGAATAATTCCTCAAGTCTCACTGTTTTCATATCCCTGACTCACTTGCATTTCACAATAAGCAGCTGCTCTGATATTAAACCATTTTGGAGTTTTCCAATGGAAAGCTTTCAAGAAGGACAATTTCTCTTTTAGCCTCGCTATCTAGGCCCTTGGTATTCAGCTTTTCAGTGCCCCCCACCTACCAATATGCCTTCTGTTTTCTAAAAAAAAATATTTTAACACCTGCTCTTGTTCACTGATATTTTATTTTCTGATGGCTTTGCCAAGAAACATCCTTATTTGTTATTCTTCAGCAGAAAACTGTTTCACAAATGAACTTTAACCTAAAATCCACTCAGCATTTTTTGTCTTCACTCTTTCTAGTGATCCATCTTGTTGTTTATGAGTAGGAAATGTCTTAAGCATCCTAATAACTTCTGAATTTATATTTTCTCCTTCAGTATTACCATGGGATTCCACACTCTTCTACTTTTTATGCGGCATCCCACATTGAATATTTGATAGATATCATGGATATAAGGCAAATGAAATAGAACCCTTAATTATGTTCTCTTTACACCCATTTTTCTCCATGGCATTTATATCATGGAAAGAGATAATTTAGAGATAATAAATTACTCGTTATTATAATGTAAATTTTCTAACCTCCCGACTGAAGCAATAGTTTGACTCTCTCAACACCAGGCCTCACAATCAGTTTCTTCAGTCCCCTGTTCCCACATAACCCTACTCTGAATATTTTGATTTTGGTTTTCTTTGTCAGAATACAATCAATTGTACCCATCAGATAAGTTGAAGAATTAAAAGTTGCTTCCTGGACAACTGAGTCATCCATGGGGACTCTGACAATCCCATTAATTATTTTGGATCTTTATAAATTGTTACCATATTTTAAATTTAAAATCTAAGTCAAAGCAAGGATTGCATTATCTTTTAGTCTTATGTTCTGTATTATGGCATGATCCTGAGATAAAAACAACTAAATATATTTTATTGTTGTACTTACGTTGGTTGTTACTTCTTTGGCAATGAGGCTTGGAGTTGTAGAACTTGAATGAGTATTGCACACTTTTTTCACTATGCAGAAATCATGCCATCAATAAACTCCTCTCAGAGTCCAGGAAAAATGTTTTTGACATATATTCTGAGAGTTATGCATAGTATTTGCAATTAGGTTTTAAATTTAGTAATGCAAATATAAAATAGTGAACATTTTAAAGCACCATATCACATAGTCATATTTTGGCAAGAATATTTTTACTAGATGTGAGTTACTTAGATGCTAAGCATATTATGTAAATAAGTTTAGATCAGCTTTCTTGCAATATTAAAAACAAAAATAAAAGTGTTAACAATATGCTGGGAAGAATACTTAGTAAAATGTGTCCTAAGACTTACTATATGTTGCAGTTTGTGTCTGAAAGTAAGAGACATTTCTGATTCAAATGGTGTGTGTTTAGCAATGGCAACTGCATCCTCTCTAAAATTCTAATTAAAATTCTGGTGAAGGTGTGGAGCAGGGGCAAAAATTCAAAATATAGACAGTTAACTCTGGCAGAACACCTACAGCTAGAATCTTGGAAGATCTGACATTAATTATAAGTCAGAGGGCTCTGGATTGAGAAAAATCTTCCAGGGATTTATCATACAATGTACCTGGAGTCTGTTTCAGGTAACAGACTACTTGAAAGAGAAAAGAAGATGTTCAGTGCCACTTTTGCAGCATTTTTCAGACTTATACACAGAGTGAGCACCAACTGTGCCTTCAAGCACATCTCTGAAAACAATGTATGCTTGCAAATTACTGTTTTCCATTTACCCTATCTATCCAGTGGAGTAAGGGGTTACCGTGTGAAAGTAGTTCTCACTAGAAGTTTTAATATCTTGAACACAATGTCAACAGTAGTGCCCGGGGTAAATTGTTATTAAATATATGAAAACAGAAACTTGACTGGAAATGTGATCTTCAATCTTATTCCACCATAACATTTCAGGTAAATTCAAATGATATAAGATAAACCACACAATCATTATCATTATATACACATCATCATTTAGTATTATAATAACTAGCATTTGTAGAGATCCATACTTAAGTCTAGACACTCTGCTAAATGTTGTCTTATATTATTTATATGACAATCTTAGGATATTGGCCATAATCACATTATCTTCATTTGAATTAAACCTACCAGAGGTTCCTGAAAGAAGCAGATCTAGAATTTGAACACAGGCAATGACTGTATAACCCAAAGTCTTAGCTAAATACAAAGATATTTTGGCAGATACTGCTAAGTGAATGTTTCTTCTCCTAATTCATATAGTAATGCAGTCACTACCTTTGCTTTTGACATTTCGTCTTCAGAAAGACAGACAACATTTTACAAGATCTGTTAAATTTAGATGTACTCACTTGACTGTGTTAAAACTAATATGAAGAAATGAAAGCAATATTTTCAATACTAGGGCACTTAAAGGAAGAGAATTGGTAGAGAATATTCTTTGCTTATTTCTTCTTCACAAGAGTCTCTATAACTACATTACTGTGCATAGTATTTGTTTCCCATTATGTGAGTCTCTTACCGCTCAAGAACAAGTTAGTAAACTGTTCACTATTGTTTTATAGCTTCTCTGAGAAAAATAAAATGAATTTAACTCTAGAGCCACAACGTATAAGATGAAATTGTACATTTTTTGAAATTTTTATGGACATATATGTCATATCAAAATCATTTTTTTTTGTGATGCACCATGTCAAAGAAAAAAATCAGAAGCTTTATGCAAGAAATTAAATAAGCAAACACACAAGTCTGTCTTAGAAAATTTGTGAAGATTTTTGCTTTAAAAATCAACCACTGTGGTTCCAAAATCTTCACTACCTGTATGCCGGACAAAAACACCCTTGGCACCCTAAGAAAGGAATCCTCTGTAGTATCTACAAACCAGGGACCTTGGAGGACTATGCACAAGGAATAGAAGGACAAGGAAAGGCAGGAATTTTAGATGAAAAAAGAATTATTCCACAGAAAGTAAAAATCAAGGCTGCTATTTGGACAAACAAAAAAAATTCTCTACTGCAGCAAAGGAAATAATTTTCCTTGATATTATCAAAAAGGGTTTCATTATTATTACTCACTAGAAATCTACTATTCATTTATAATTTACAAGATTTTTTTATGATTATGCTGAGGTTGGTTCACTATTTATATATAGTCAGACCATCAGAAAACACTTTTTCAAGGAACATACCTCCGCAAAATTAAGGCTATACATGCCAGACCCACAAGTAACATTATACTGAACAGACAAAAGTCAATAGATGCTTTTTTTTAAGATGTGGAATGAAGAAGGAATGGTCACTTTTGCCAAGTTAATAAAAAAAATTAATAGCATTTCTATGCAGAAATAATTTACTACCTGAAAAAAATCAAGAAATCTACAGATTCAACACAATTCCTGTCAAAATACCAATGGCATTTTTCATAGAAATAGAAAGAATAATCCTAAAATTCATATGCAACCACAACCTCAAAGAGAGTCAAAGTAATCTTTAGCAAAGCTATCAAAATGAAGACAACATACTTCTGACTTGAAAATATACCACAAAGCTTTCATCACCAAAAACAATAAGTTACTGGCATAAAAGAGACAAATATGCCCGTGTAATAGAAAAGGATGTGCTGGGAAAACTGGATATCTGCATGTGAGAGAATAAAATTAAATCCTTATCTCTAGTCATATGCAAAAATGAACTCAAAACAGGCTAAATACATAAATATAAGACCTAAAGTTATAAAACTATTAGAAGAAAGTGTAGGAGAAATACTTCATGACATTAGTCTGGGCAATGACTTCTGGATATGAACACAAAAGCAAAGGCAACACAAATGGGATCACAGCAAACTGAAAAGCTACCGTGCAACAAAGAATGAGCAAAAGGAAGAAACAACCTAAAAGGTGGGAGGAAAGATTTACAAACTACATATCTGATAAGGAATTAAAAGTTAACACTTATAGTTATGCTTCATTCGTGTTCTTAATATTCATTACATTTGAATAAAAACTGCTATAGTTTTTAATGTTAAATTATATATTTTTTAAATTTTGTACTTGAATTTGAACTCATTAATAATATATATCTGAGGCTTCTAAAAAATTAAGAGCAAGATAAACTACAAAAAAATTGGCAACATTTCCAGAAGAAAACATACAAATTACTCATAGTTACATAAAAAATATACAATATTACTTATAGGGAATTGCATATCAAAATCACAGGAAGACATTACATCACACTTGTTAGAATAGTTATCAATGAATCAAATAAATTTTGTCAAGGTTGTAGAGAAAGGGAACGCTTACACACTATTTATAAGAATATGGATTAATGCAGAATTCCTGGAAAATACTATGGCAATTCATCAATGAATTAAAACTAGAGTTAACATACAATCTGGCCATTCTTCTACCAAGTATACATTTAAAGGAAACTGATATCAATATGTCAAAGAGACCATTGTGTTCACTGTTTATTACAGCAGTATTCATAGTAACCAAGAAACCGAATCAACCAATGTACCTATCAACAAATTAATGAATAAAGAAAATGTGGTGAATTAATTACTCCTCAAATGTGAAAAAGAACAAAACTTTATCATTTAAGAAAACCATGAATGAACTTGGAAAGCATAATGTTAAATAAAACATGCCAGGCATAGAGAGATGCAGTATGATACTACTCATATTTAAAATCTGAAAATATTGTTTTCATTGAAGTAGAAAGCAGTAGAGTGACTGCCAGATGCTTGAGTGGCTAAAAAGGAGAGGGATAATGCAGAATTGTTAGCCAAAATAGATGTAATTAAAGTCATGTAAGAGGAATATATTACCAAAATGTATCCAGAACAGGCAAATTTAGAGACAGAAAGTAGATCCGTGTATGTCAGGTGCAATAGAGGACAGATAATAGTGAAAAGGGAGGAGAGAACTGGGGAAAGACTACTAATTGGAGGGTTTTTTTTAAAATGTCTTACTAATGTTCTAAAATGTAATATGTTAGTGCTTGTACCATCCTGTGATTGCACTAAGAATTACTGGATAGAATATTTAAAATGAGTTTATTGTAAGGTATGTAAGTTATATTTCAATGAAGCTATTTGAAAAGAATCTACATCTTAGATGAACAGAGAAGAAGGAATATCCCTATAAATCCTGGACTTGGGGTTCTGGTTGCAACTTCAAAACTGCCTTTTTGGAGTTGGTAATCAGTGTGTTCCATATACAAAAATGAATATTCATGGATATATTGCATCAGAGAATGATGTTCCAGGTTCTTACTCCTTCTTACTTTTAGTAATAAAACCTTCTAATGTAATTCAAGCACAAGATTAGAAGAGAGTGAATATTTTCTAGGTTGCCTTGAAGCTCTGTGCTGTAACGTGACAATGTCCTACCCATTAACACTAAGCAGAGGTGGTGTATCTAAATTCTGACAAGTAGCCTTGATAACATCACCGTCTCTGCACCTTTCCTTTCCACTGGGATGCAGGGCAAGGTACCAATAGGAATTTCACAGCTGCCATGGCTGTGGGATAGAAATCTGCTGTGGAGGACTCTGGCTCCCTGATGATAGAGAGAAACTGCACCATCTGCTTTAGGAAGCCTATGTTACATTTGTCTCCTACTAAGTCACATAATGAATGATACTCATGTACCAATGTGCCCTGAAATGTATCTGGATAAATTTATTAAGGAAAATATGTAAAAACAATTGAATTTATAATTTTGGATAAAAAGAACTAAACTAAAATGACTACATTTAAATGGCATGAACAAAATGATCAGAGAAAATTCTTTCTTAGCATATACATCAACTCTGAATGAAATATAAACATACATCTTGATTGATACATGGCTGAATTGATACGAATGAAAGGAAATTCTTCAAAAGTGAGTAATTTTAAATCTCTAGAGTGTTAAGAAAGCCTTGGAGCTAGCCTTGCCTGTAGCATATCTACTCCTTTCTGTTGATAGAGAATCTGGATATTGGAAGAAACCTGAAGAGTTAGAAGATTAAAGGTCAGATAGGAAGTACAGGCTGACACCACTGCCAGGCTACGCTATAGCAGACTGACTAGAAGAGAAAGCAAAACAGAGGCATTTGTTTCCAAGTGATGTGTTTTCAAAACTAATTAGAAAACTAAAATTTTATTTTAGGTAATACATTTTAAATACAGAACTTAATACTGTTTCAAAGAAAATGTCTGGAAGCATAAGTCATAATTTTAAAAAAATCTGTAAACATAATGAAGGGAAAGGGGAAAATAATGAGTCCACAAACCAAAAATATGCAGGTATGGGAATAAAGATATAATGAATTTAATGATGATATTCTGTTCAAATAAAGCATTTTAAAAGGCAATTAAAATTATGATTAAGAATAACATTAATATGATATGGTATATTTCATTAAAAGTAAAATGTCATGTTGGTCATGGTGGCACATGCATGTAATCCCAGCACTTGATAAGCTGAGGCAGGAGGATCGCTATGAGTTGGAGCCCAGCTTGAAGTACAAAACATGACCCTGTCTAAAAGAATGAATGAATGAAGCATAATTTCAAATATTAAAAAATCTAAAAATTGATTTTAAGAAATCAGTTTGTAAAGTGGATCAATAGTAGATAGGACATATTGGGAGAAATGATAAACAAGAGGACACATCTTAAAAATAAAGAAAAGCTGATATGTTATAAAAAGTTAAGAAACAATACAGGAAAGAGGAAAAGATTGAAATGAAGAACACAGAAATATTTCAACATATTACAGACAAAGACAGGAAGAATTGAAGAGACGTAATTTTCAAAAATGTGTAAGTTTATAATATTTAAGTATTAATGACAAATACAATTCATTAGTTTTTAGAAGACTAATGTTCCCAGGCAATAATAAATAATAAATCTTCAGTGACACAATAATGAAAATCACAGAATCAAATATCAGTTATAAGATTTTAAAGTCCGCAAACAGGGAATGAATTCCTATAAAAAAAGAGCAACTAGTATAATAACCTCTTGATTCCTAGTTACAACAAAGGTCCCAGGGGAAAGTGAAATGGTATCTCTCAATAATAATAAGAAATTGTCATCAGTGTAGAATCTTGTAGCCAGGGATGCTCTCTTTCAGTAATAAAGATACTTTTTAAAGTATATGTTACTAGAATTTCCTCACTAAGGGGAAGTTTAAAGGTTATAATTTTCAAAAGGAAGGTTTGGAATGAAAGAATTGTGAACTAGTGCAATAGTATATATTGAATAAATTTTAAGAAGATGTATGGCTTCCATTACCTCTAAAACAGTTTCTTAAAGTTGCTAAAGCAAGATTAATGAAGTGGCAATGGAAAGATTGAAATTTAAGAGTTTAACCACAATGCTTTTTCATGTACAAAAGTTCTAGGAACTCTTCTAATACATAATACTTGTTAACTATGTGCACACACACACATATGCACAAATGATTTCATGTGTACAGTAATCATTATCATAAAAGAGAAAAAAGAAATACAACTTTTTTCCTCTATTGATGACGTTTATATAGTTACATAGAATAATATCACTATGACAAACATTTTAAAAATAATGGGTGATATGAGAGCAAAGTGGACTAGAGAAGGAATTAATGTTTGAGTAGCTGTGGCACAAAACATATTTTACATTTGATTGTAAAATGTAAAAATATTAAAGTTAATGCTCCTGGAAGTCTGAAATAATAATTACTATAAAGAAGATCAACATGGGTACTAGACACTGAGACTGAAAGTGGAGAATTATCACTGATATCACAGGAAAATTATAAAAAGATTGAGACAAATTTAAAAGACTATAATAGTCAAACTCAAACATACATAAGAGACCACTCCTTGAGTGCTGGCCATCATAAAATTAAATAATTTTTTTATTATAAATGCTCTCTCATATATCCATTACATGATAAAGTAGTGAATTTAAACTTTTAAAATTAAAACAACCAAAATTATTAAGAGATAAACTTAAAATAAGATCTACTAAAACATTTTTCTCTTAAATGTCAATTACATATCTGAATGGTTAAGGTTTTTATATGTATATTTTTACACTATATAAATAATTGATGAGCCTAAGTATTGACCTATATTTATCTTGATGTCATTTTGCCCTTCAGATGGTGACATTTGCTTCAAATGACAGGGAATAGTTTTTAAAATGATTTCTACGGAGAAATATTAAAAATTCTGCAACAAAATTGAATATGCTACCAGATAATAGCATAATATTAAGTCTAAAACTTATTGAAAAATAAGACAGGAGGGTCTTAACAAGTGTATAAATATATAGAGGCACCAGAATGGGAATTGTTCAAAATTTATAACAAATAGATACAAAATTTTACTGAGTAATATAATTTAACAACAAAGCGATAACTTGCATGGGTTTGTGATGTGATCAAGCAATACAGGGTTTCTTTTTCTTTACCAAGTAGTTCTAATGTTTACTATGATGAATCAGTAAGACAGAATAAGCAAGAATTTTTGGTTTACTAGTGTGAATTAGTAAGACAGAGTAACCAAGAAGAAAATAGAGCATTGTCCTCCCAGATATTGTCCTCCCAGATATTGTCATACTAATAAACAGCATTGAAAGAAGTCAATGCTAAATAAATTTTAAGAAGAAAATGTGAAAATATGTTAAAAATGTTTAATTCTAATACATCAATATGCTGATTGTCATATCAATTTTATCAAACCGAATCAAGTGACTAAATAATTGAATGTTCAATTGTCCTCATCAATCATGGATGGACTATTTAAATGTAAAGATGGAAACTATATCATGCTAGAAAAAACATAAGTGAGCTGAGGATTTATTTGGAAATGAGCTCAAAGGCAGAGAGCAAACTTAAATTGAAAGTTTTGACACATGATTGAAATACATGTACAAAATTAAAAAATAATAAACAAATACATGACATAAGTAAATTATTATATTACTGGAATAAAGATCTTTTATACATGAGTAATAATGAATAAAGATTAAGTGACTCGAGATTATTCCTTTCAAAAGTTATCAAAATATAAATTAGAATTTTGAAATTTTATCATAAATGAAAAACACAGATATTTATTTTCACTAATTGTGGAAAATAGCATGTATTATATATTTATATTACATAGAATACTGAAGGAATTGTAATGATGTTATAATTTTTATTACTCTAATAAAAATAAAAACACTTGGGAAGCACACATTATCTGACATTTAAATGTCACTTTTATATCAAATAGTGCAGAGAGAGCTACTATAACAGTTTTTATTAATCTCAATTCTTTTACTAGCTATCACTAGCCATAGTCTTATTTTTCATAGTATGAATATAGTAATATATTTTCCATACATTGTATTTATTAACATTGGAAGGAATTTCACTTTCTATAAAGTAAGAAAAACTCACCAAATTGCATAATCTAAATTTCCATTGGCATAATAACTATAGAAATGGTAGGAATTTATATATACAAAAATTATGCTTGAATGATTAGATTAGAGGATGTTTTGCTACTACAGATGTGTTTTAATTATGCAACTGTAAAAAATAAACTTAAAGAAATGAAAAATAAAAGACATATAAAGTAGAGATTATACTTTTTCCTCCCTTGAGTAGTACATTTTATAATACAGTGTAAGGAAAGTCATAAACATTTTTTTACTGGATACATTCTACTAAATGGATGACTTCTCAAAGTATCTCTTATGGATCTATCTCAGTTATTTGTCTATCCAGTGTTAAGAGCAGTTGGATGTGATATCGTCATTACTTTTCTATTTGCCTCCTGCATTGCCCTGCAAGGAGTTCTACTCTTTAAGCTCTAATGTAGCTATAGTTTATCAGCTTGTGCTGTAAACCCTAGGATTTCATTGGCCAGAGAAAGCGATTTTTCTCTATGAATTTATTCTCCATTTTCTAGTTTCTTTGCATGTTTTAGTCACCTTAAAGCCTTGCTTACTTTCTAGTCTAACATTAATACATTATGTCTAGTACCAGCTTCATTTTTCACCTAGCACATTAACCATTCCAACCTCAAACTCGCATTAAAGGACTTAGAGATCCTTTGAAGCTGAATTATCAGGTGATAAAAGTTGTTACAAAGTTAAAAAGAATTTTAGTGCTTTTTCCTTCATTATAGTTTTAGCTGTCCCACTTAATATTTCATCTCTCTTGGGTGAAAATAACAAGTTACTTGTTCATAGAAGTTGTAATACACATTTAAAACTTCAGATTAGTATTCTAGCCATATTACATGAAAACTAAAAAAAGAAAAATTTCTACAGAGGTCATAAATGAAGAGTCAAGTACAGCTCAGTACAGTGGCTATAACAACTGTTGCTTATATATTAAATTTTAAAGAAATGAAGTACAAAACTATCCAGCTATTAATATTTTTCTTTTATGTTTTTATATATGCACATAAAATCTGTACAAACATATTCTACATTTAACTTTCAACTATATAATACTATAGTTGGCAATTGCTATCTAATAAAATTCAGGTTACTGAGTATTGAAAAGTTTTTGAAGTTCCTTTTACTTGACTGATAATATAGTTTATTAAATACCTTTATTTTGAAAAATACGCTTCTACATAAATCATGGTGAAATTAATTTTGCAAGAGTTCTTGGGGTTTAAATAATAGTTGGAATATTTTCATAACAATATATAAATAACTTTTAAAGAATGTTGCTTGAGTATTGGAATTTTTTTGACTAGAGAAAAATAAAATCAAAGTAGATCAACAACAGGGATTTAGTTTCCTAATAGTGTTGGGCAAAATCTTTTCAATTTCCCACTAGTAAAATAAAAGAATTACTACATGAAACATCACCAGAATGCTTGCTGAGTTCTTTTTTAATGAACTCTTTTGATTTGAATTGTCTCAAAAGGTGGGTCGAAAAACCATTTACATTCCTGGATTTTGGCCTCAAAGGATAAAGCTAGACATGTGAAAGGATTGTTATCATTAACCCCACTCGGAGAGCAATATCATAATTTACAGTCTCCTGATTCTGTGTTTGGAATGTTACCATTCATTATGCAAGGTCATACTCTTCAGTGTCCAAAAGTCCTTAATTAGCTAACCATGAACTGAAAGTGTAAATATTTGAAAGATGCAGCAATTAAATTTAAACTCCTGAAGCAGTGTTTAGGTTTCTATGTTTGTTCAGTTAGCTTTAGATAACTCTGTGGTATTACTGAGAATCAAACTGTTTCTGTAAAAGAAATCTATTTTTGAAAAATTTAATCTTGGAGAAAAAAATGTATCTGTCAGTTGAATTTTAGTTTGAAATGATTTATTTAGAAACATTTATGAATTGTTCCATTGGTTTCACTTGAAATTTTTTCTCTGTATATTTTATTTACTTTAAACAGTTTTAGCTATGAAACTTAACAGTCATAGAAATTGTTATTTAGAAAGAAGTTGGTACTTAATATTAAGATTTGCTTTTTATCTTCAACTACAGGCTGTCTCACAAATAGTGAATGTTATCTTCAATTAGAGGAAATCATTATAACAGATATCCATTCCAACATAAATGATAAAATAATTTCCAATTACTTATATTTAATGTCAACCAAATTTTATCTTTGCTTTTCATCAGATAATAATCTATCAAAATATGAAAACTTCTTCCTAGTTTTAATATTTTTAAACTCTAGTTCATTGTTGAAATTAAGAAATTAAGAAAATTTGTATTTCATTCTCAATATTATGTATCAAATTGTAATTCAGTAAATATGCCTTTGAATCCTTTGCACCAGTTATCCTAGAAAATAAAGGAAATTGAAAATACTACAAATTATATATATGTATATATATATATATATATATACATATATATAATTTATGTTCAAGGAGATTTTTTCTTATCATTTGAATAGCTTATAATATGTATGTAAAAGATCCATTATTATTTTTAATCTTAAAAGTATTTTGCTTATTTTTGTAACTGTGGTCACAGTTAATTATGCTTGATTTACCTATTTAGAAACTTTCCAGATTCTTAATTAAATTTTGCATTTTTAATGATTTTGTGACTTTCATGCATGAAAGGCTTAATGTAATCCTACCTTCTCAAAAACCAGCACAATATGATATAAAACTAAAATCACAAAAACATAATAATAATGCCTATCACTAATTGAGAGGAACTCCCCCATCCTTAATTAACAAACCAGGAACTGTACATTTTGGGAGCATGTTACTGGGAGCTTGCTACATGCTGGAAACCATGCTAGGATCTTAAATAAGAGTAAGTCTTTTACTTCTCATAAAAACATCGTGAGCAAGATACCACTGCTATTTATCCTCTTATTTCCTGCTCTCTGCTGGATGATTGCTCCACTAAACATCTTTTGAAAAAGTCATAACAAATCAGCAAGTCATTAAATAACACATTTTCCATCCTTATCCAACCGGGCCAGGGGATCAATCCATATTGTACCTTCTCTTTTCCTCTCTTGTTTTCTTTCTTTTCCTCTCTCTCCTGATTTTTCTCCTGTCTTCCTTGAAGTAAGGTGAGTCTGAATCACTGTATCTTTTTATTTTTTTTATTTTATGGTGTTTCACATGCTGCTATTTTCTCACCAAATTAGGTCTTCCTCCTCATTTAATGTCAGAAAATCTGAAGTTTCTTTGTGCATTGTGGAATGGAGCTCTACCCACATATATCTTCTGTTGGCATTTTTCCTTTGTCTATGATGATAAACAAAGATTCTAGGCCAGACTGTACTATTAAATTTAGATTACTTATTCATGTGAGTATTCTTTCAATTTACACTTATGAGCACCTACCAATTTCTCAGCACAGTGTTAGTCTGCGATTGCTGGAGATACTATAGACTGAAAACCAAAATAAACTTTTCAGTTGTTGTTTCTCCTAAAGGGCATATAGATTTTGTTTAAACCATTGTATGAACTGAGATAACGTGTGAGAAATGATGGATCTTCTCATAAAGATAGTTACCTGGGGCTCAAGGGATGCAGGAGAAAGAATCCATGAATAACTTGCTATTGAGCTGAGACCTGGTGCAGGGACTGAGAGGATATTTTCAGAAAACGGTATAAAAGCATTTTCACTTTCATTTTCCAAACCAACAAACTCTTTTGTAAAGTGTGTTTTATCAAACATTTCTGAGGTCCCAAATTTTAAGCTCCTTAAAAAGAGATGATTTTTGTTTGTTTTCTTGGTACCAGGATCAAACTCATGATCTGGCATCTACTGGGCAGGCCCTTATGCCACTGAGCTAAATCTTCTGAAATGAATATGCTTTAAACATATCATTACCTCTGTTCCTTCTTCTCCTCAAATTTTATCTCTAAAATTCTAATCACTGTTCTCTAAGCTAATGTGTCTCTTTCTTTGTCTCTGTCTCTTTCTGTCTCTTTATCTCCCTCTGTGAGTGTATGTGTTTCTCTTTAGAAATAGTTCTAAGGAAGAGAAAAAAGATTATCAAAATTACCAGGTAATGACCCAAAACAAATTCAAACTTCTTAACTGTACTATAATTTTCAGTATTTTAAATAGAAGGACAATTGGTTAAGGAAGATATTTGAATTTTTGAGAATGTGGTTTCCCCCTGAATAATAGATGGTAAGTGTCATAATAACTAATTTATACCTGTGTTTAAATTAGAAGCACAGTTGTTACTTAGCACTAATATTTGATCTTTGTATCTTTCCTAATAAAACGATACATTTCCCTGTATTCTATAACGTTAAAACCTCAAAACTATCATAAATTATTATCATGACAATATCCTCCTAGAATGTGTATCCATAATATAACAGAACACACACACACACACACACACACACACACACACACACCACCTGGACAGTATACTTTAGTTTCTTCGTTGCCCAGGTACTAGTTTCTGTTGCAGTTCTGGTTGTTCCTCTCTCTTAGAAAAATGACTGGTCACTGTGATGCACACTGTATAAACCAGTCCCCAACTGACAAGTCATTCTGCTTCTGTTCTTACTTATTGCTTGTTTATCTCATATAAGCCCTGGACCACCAGAGATCAGGGCCTGATATTCTGGGTATGATCCTGGTCAGTGCATGTCAATGTAAATAAATCTGCCTCCAAATCCTGGGTGTTGTTTTGTTGTTGCTGCTTGCTGTTGCAATAAAAATATGAAAACTTGACATTACTTTCCAAACCTTAATCTTATTTCTTACTTCAAAAATGGAAAAATAGAACAAATGAACATTTTCTTCCTCTAAATACAACGTTTCAACTTCTCTATAAAGCAAAACCTTGTTAAAGTCCAGGATGTGTGGATTAGTAGACTGCATTTATAAGAGGGCTTAAAGCAAGCTGTGCGCAAACAGGTCTCTAACTGGAATTGAAGTCAATACATTCCTCTCTGTATTTTTGTTTCACTTTAAATATTTGACAAGCAAAATCCTGTGATGTCATGGTAAAGATGTTTCTTGTCATATTTCCAGGTTGGCTGGGAAGAAGGAGCTTTGACAGAGGTTCTTTGTTCGATCAAGATACCTACTACAAATTCAAGGCACAGAATATTTATTTTATAACTTTATGCTTGTTTTATTGTTGCTGGCTTGGGTTTTTATGATACTCAAAAACATTCCAGTGAAATGTGACCATTTTAGAAGAAAGTACTCTTAAATTTCCATGAATGTCTGTTTGCATATTATCCTTGGCATCTATAACAACAAAAACATTTTATAACCTTGTGTGCTATTTAATAGGCTTAAGTAAATGAACTCTATGCAGTGATATAAACATAAAAAATATATTGTAGTTCCATAAAATTTTTTTAAAAAATCAAGTCTTAAAAGAAATTTTAAGAAATATGCAAGTTATGGAAAAATCAGAGGAATGTAACAATACAATTTTTGACAATAGGTACATTTAGCTCTAAATATTTTTGTCACCTATGACCTGGTTGTCTTAATAGCAATTTGTGAAACTACCTTGATACTAGTGGTCCTCATATTTAAGTCAAAAATAACATCAACTTTTAAACATTCTATAGAAATGAAGAGTAAACGATCTTTCTTGTAAAAATTACTGACCACTCAATCTCGTACTTGTTAATAAATTGCATCTTTTCTGCTGTGACTTTTGTTGCTACTCTACTCTCTTCCTCAAACTATCTCAGTCTGAAGTAAAGGCATTGTCCCTACTTTTAATATAGTTTCTAGCCTGTGACTTCAAAAATCTTTTGCCAAATTGCATTTCAGGTTGTATGCATGCTAATGAATTAAAAAGAACAGAATACTAAAGAGGGCTTTAATGTGGAACAAAGAACAGGACAAAATCACACTAAATGAATTTAAATAATTTGGTAGGTTGTCATGACCCCAATTTTATTGAGAAGAGTCTGCTCTTATCAAAAAGACAGTAAGTGGAATAATTGGAATATTTCTTTTAGCAATTCATATTCATGGTATAGTCCCTTAACTAATGAAGGAAATGTAACTTATATTAGTAATTCTTCAATATAGATATTATCATTATGTAGAAGAGTATTCTAAAATAGTATATACATGAATGTTGGATCCATTTTGAAAGTATGAAAGTTTGACAAGTAAATATTAAACTTTTGGTTAAATTGGGAAAATAAAATCTTTTCCTTTCAGGTCTGTATCCATTAGGGTTTGGTAGTATATAGAGTAAGAAATTTATTACAATATTGATATATTATAGATTTTAGAACTTGAGAAAAATAGTGCTCCAATTGTCAGTAGTGCATGGTTTAGAGACAGTTCCCCAACCCAGAATGGCAGAGCTGGAAAATAAATCTATGAAGGGCTATTTTCTCTGCATTTACCTAAAGTTGTTGTATATTCCACAAACAGGATATTGCCAGGTAGCACAAAGAGGAAAATAAGTAACAAATTGGGATTGCAACAACAAACTGGAACCCACAAAGTAGATCTAAAACTCAGGAACACACACTTGGAAACACTGTCAGACTCTTGCTGCTGCTGTCCTAGACAGGGAGGAGGTCTGCAAAAGCTGCTCCTTTCTTGCTAGGGTTGTACACAGACTTGCCCCGGCCTCTGAAAAGTTCAGTGACAAGATCTACTGGGAGATGGAGAAGCTGAGAGCCAGGCTAAGCCCAGGTCACAGCAGTGAGTCCACAGATCCAGTATTCTGCAGGGTTTCCCCCATAGAGATGAGGGCCACTGCCTCCCACTTGCTGATTCTCCGTAGTCTACCTAAGTTGGTCCCACACAAGGACAGTGAGAAATGCATTTTCAATTTTGCTCAAGTAATGTGGTCTACACAGGTCCTTGAAGACAAAGCAACTCCATTCCATTAATTTTACTATAGTGAATGGAAGAAATCAGTTAAAACATTAATTCTAAGAACTATATTTGAGTAAATCTAGTACACATTTTAGGATCCTATAAGGTGGTAAATGATAATTGTAGATATTGTTTCTTTCCTGTCTCTCAGGAATCTCCTGTGCCATCTCATATCAGAAACCTCCTCCAGTCTCCCTGGTGGCTCAAATCCATTTTATATAATTTCTGACTTGGGCATAGAATAAAACTCTGGAAATACAGCACTTGGAAGAGGTGCTTGGTGACTGATTTCTGAGCTCAGATTTTATGGACCTATAATGCTACATAGACTTGCGAGTGCAAGTGTCCTAATTTGTAACATGCAGATGATTGAAATAGGACAGTGGGATTTTTACTGTAACTCATCACACAACTGTCCTCAGCTGCTTCTTGTACCCAGTGCTTCTATTTGCTTCCTCATCTTCCCAGTGGGAAATAACTATCCATGCTCAGGATCTTCACACTCCTGATCTTTCTGTACCTAACCAAACCACATGTCCTTATGGGAAGAAACATTCCATTATTTTCCATGTCTGACTTTCTTATACAGGAAGGAGTTGTTAATACAAAGTAATGAAGTGATGAAAGAAACAAACTTACCCCTCTAGTTTAGAAAATTTAATCTACATTTAATGCACATATTACTACAACTATTACACATTAGCAAATGATAGCTTTGTATATTCCCAGGGTAAAATGTGATGTTAAGATTTTCTAATACAATGTGCAAGGGCCAAATCAAGCCAATCAATATATCCATCATTTCAAGTATTGCCATGTTTATAATAGGATATTTGAGATGCATCTTCTCAGCAACATTAAAATGGACAGTACTCACTCAGTTGTTGCCTAACCTGATCATGCTAGAGAGTGGACCTTAGCATCAAGTAAAACATTCTTTCTGACTGATTTGTAACCTTTATCATTGCCCGTTTGCTCTACCCATAGTCTCTGATAACTATCTCTCTAATCTTTGCTTCCTTGAGTTAAATTCTTTAGACTCCACATAAGAGAGAGAACATGATGTATTTGTCTGTATGTGTTTGGCTTATTTCACTTAGAACAGTGTTTTCTAATTCCATCCATGTCTTCAAAAATACCTTTCTTTATTGAGGCTTGGTAGTATTCCAGTGGGCCTACACATTACATTTTCTTTATTCTTTCATCTATGTATCCAGTTTGATTTCTAGCTTGGCTATTGGGAATAGTGCTACTGTGAACAAAGGCTGACAGTCATCCCTTCAACATACTGATTTCAAAAATTGTGAGTATACAACCAAAAATGAGATGGTCAGCCTTCTTTCCTTTAAAAAAATGTGAATATCATGCTTGTTTTCTGCTTTAACCTTTGCTTGCTTGCTGCTTTGGAAATAATTCAAAACCTTTCACCAGAGTGTTAGTGTTTATGAGGATGGTATTCTTACAGTAACTTAAGTATCTTGGGTTTTTGGAAACTGCCTTTTATTATATTTTAAATTTCTGTTTTGATTGCATATTATCTTGTTTCATGTAGTTCGAAAGGTGTGCTACTTTTTATTTATTTATTATTTATCATTTATTTATTTTTAGTTATTTCTTATATTAATTTTATGCAACTAGTGTGTTGATCTGGGAGGCTAGTAGTGTTAGGGACTACCTGCATTTTTTTCCATTTTAGAAATGTTCCTTTTTAGGCAATATTACTATTCCAATTCTTTCACAGAAATGTATACTTTTTCCAAGTTTTTCTCAATTTAGGTATATTAGTTTGTTTTGCATTGCTGTAACTAAGCATCTAACTCAGGCTACTTATAAAGAAAAAGACTTTTATTTAGGTCCAGATTCGAAGACTAGAAGTCCAAACTGCATAGTTATAGCTCTGGCAAAGACCTTATGACCAGTGGTGGGCCACATGTGGAGGAAGAACTGCCTTCAAGATAGGTATCGAGAAAGACAGTAGAGTTCTGCAGTCCCTTCCAAAGGAAGAGGTGCCCATGATAGACCTAAGGAGTGCCCATAGGGGCCCGCCAATTAAATATCCTCTCATTTCCCAAGTTTAGGAAGAATTTCATTTATAAGACAAAACATTCTATTGTTTTAAATAATCTTAAATTTTCAATAGTTAATATAATTACACCCTAGCTCATGTGATCCTTTTAGTGTCATTTTCACCTTTTGGTATAATTGTGTAACATGGTTAGCTATCTTTAGACTTTAGAAAGTCTAAAGACTTTTAGAAAGACTTTGCATTCTTTAGACTTATGAAAAGTAGGAGACATTTCAAAGTTAAAGCTATATTATAGGTCTTATAAAGAGAAGAAATTTATAGCTAGTGTCGATGCATACCATTCATTTTTATACTTTGTGTTCTGGTATACAATATATGAATTGCTATATTCTGTTTTTGTTTTATTTAGTTTAATTTTTTAGCACAACTCTGAAGAAAAGTGCTGTCCTTATCAGAAATTATCTGGCAATATAAAAGGAAATATTTGGTACTTAATAATTAATCTAGTATATGACATATTTAAAATAATATTTAATTAAATATGACAGGGCATAAAAAGGCTTGCTTAAAGCAGGATTTTAGAGAATACATAAATATGCAGTTCAAATAGTCTTAAGGCAACCAATTCTGGGTAGAGAAAATATTTCCCTGGAGAGAGACTAAAGAATTTCCCTAAGGCAATTGTAGTTTGGAACTAAAATGAATTATAGCATCTACATGAATGATTCTTCCAGTTTTAAGTAAGTTGACCTTAATAACATTGATCTATTTCTGTCTTTAAATTGAGTAGAATTTAAAAGTACATCTTTACAGTAATAGGCTCTTGTGAGTAACATTCAAAAGTTCTTATTTACATGCATGACTTAAAAATCTTTAGGCTATTTTATTTAACTCACTTTTCCTCTTTCTCCACTTAAAACCTCAAATCAAAAATGTGGAGTCTCAACAGTTGTAGAGAACTATTGATATAAATTTAATAGTAGAATACATGAGGATTATAACCCCCCACCCCAATGTACCTAACCCCTACACATTGCTGAGCTTGCTGAGCCTGGAATAGACATGGTATTGAGTCTTTACTACTGTTAGGATGTTCAGTCCATGATACATTTAGGAAATATTTCACAGGCCTGTTGTTTCACAAGCACACTTATCTAATACATGAAAATAAAATTCATAAAAATTCTAAATCTAATTCTTCAAATATTTGATTTAGATATATAAATCATGGCATGAAAATCCTCCAAGCCTTCCACTGTACATGCACATAGGTCTGTTATTTCTGCTTTCTGGTTTTTGTTTTTTCTGAAGATTCCTCACTCTCAGAACAAGGGGTGTTGAATTTCTGTTATCTCTCTAGGCTCCCCTTCAGGGTGACCTTTCTGTGATGCCTTATTTGATCACATGCACAAGGAGTCACCTCTTTATTTTTCAGCTCCCGAAGCACTTAATAAATCTTGAACAGCTTTAGTACAGTCTATTATGTAGCAACATTGTTTATGAATACTTTTCTTCTATTAAAATATGCAGCCAACCCAACAATATGATTTCTGATGAACTCCTCCTACACTGTTCAGAATGCATTGTGAGTAAAGAAATTTTGGCAAAATGAATGAACATGACAATTACATACATTGTTACATATAAATGATGGTTTAGAGGAAAACTTTTTCTCTTTGAACTTTCAACAAAAATACTAATGGAAACTTTATTGATGTCACTTAGTGTTTTGAACAGTGTTAAATTTTCTATGTGTGCTTTCTACCTGCAAATTGCTAAATTGCTCTTGGTGAGATTTTTAACATTTCTAATTTTGTTTCTATCTTACATTTCTAAAAATTTAATTTTGAACATTTATATCCTTTTCTAATGTTCTGCAATATTTTATACTTTGTGGATATAAATTTCTATTGTATTTATTTTTATATGATTGGTTTAAATGTTCCTCATATTCCATGATATTAAACTCATGGCAGGAGTTCAAAGTCACTTTTCCTTTTTTTAAAAAAAAATGGGAATTAACAGTGTTCAAATAACCCTTGATTGGGGATTATGATAATCTCCTCTGTTCTAGATTTAGTACAATTTTTATTGAAGCAGGAGTATCTTGCTTATTTTTAAAAATTTAATTGGTACATTTTAGATATACATAATGATAACATTGATTATAAAGAATTTGTACTTGTACCTGACATACGTTGCTCCTTTTTTTCCAATTCTCTTCCCTCTCTTCAACCCTTTTTCCTCTGCTCATTTACAAAAGTTTCATTCCATTTTGTCCTTCTACTTTCTTTTTTCTTCTCCAATTTTTCCTTTTTCCCTCCCACCTTCCTTGTTCCTCTACACATTTTGAACATTTTGTTCTCATTTCCCAATTTTATAGTTTGGTTTTTATTCATTACACTTTTGGTTTTTCACACCAGACAACAATGTGGTATTAGAATATGTGTGTGTGATTTATTTCACTTAAGGGTAAATTCTCAAGATATAACCGCTTAGCTAAAAAATCTCAAGTTTAAGCTTATTTATGACTGAATAATGTTGCATTGTATTAAAAAGAAAAACACATATCTTTATCCATTCATCTGTTGATAGGCATTTGAGCTGTTTCCAAGACTTAGTTGTGACTTTCGTAGGATGCTTTTAATTCCTTTGGGATGATATCACAAGAGGAATGCCCTTGGATCAAATAGAACCTCGAGTTTTAATTTTTTGAGGATGTATAGTATTGATTTCTCTAATAGTTGCACCAGTCTATACTGCCAACAGTGGAAAAAGTTCTGTCTTCCTCCCCTCCCAGCCCTGCCAGCATTAGTTATTGGTTGTTTTCTTGATTAATAGCCATTCTTTCTGTAGTGAGATGGACTCAGTGTTGTTTAATTTGAATCTCTTGAATAACCACTAATGTTGAACTGTATTTATTTTCCATTTCTACTTCTTCATCTGAGAAGTACTATTCATTTCAGATGCCCCTTTTTGGGTTGGGTCTTTAAATTTGAAAGTCTGATATTTTTGATTTATTTACACAATCTTTGTCTGAGAAATACTGGCAAAAAAGTTTCCCTTGCTGTTGGTTGTTTCTTCACTCTGTTGGTGTTTTTTTTTTTTTATTTATTAAAATGAGATCCCAGTAGTTGATTCTTTGTGAATAGTTCCTGTGAAATTGGAGTTTGTTCATAAAGTTTTTGCCTACATCAATGTCTTTAAGAATTCTACATATTCTCTTTTCCAGTAGATTTAGTGGTTCTGCTGTAATATTTAGATTATAGTTCCATTTTTATTTTAGTTTAGTGCACAGTGAAAGATATACTAGTATTAATCTTTGGCATATGGAAAGCCAGCTTTTCCAGGACCATGTTTTAAAGAGGCTATTTTTCTTCTAGAAAAGGGCTTGTCACTTTGTCAATGATAAGTTGAGTTAGTATGTTTGACATGGTTTCTGCATCTTCTGATCTGTTCCATTTGATTCTTGGGTCCATTTTTCTTTCTTTCTTTTTTTTTTTTATTTCAGTACCGTGGTGTTTTTTAATCACAGTAGCTTTGTAGTATACTTTCAAGTCAAGGATTGTGGTGCCTCCAGCTTTGTCTTTGTTTTCCATAATTATTATTTATATTGTAGGTCTCTTCTGGTTCCAAATGAATTTTACTGTTGTTTTGTCTAATTCTGTGAGATATCTTATTGGCATTTTGATTGAGATTGCCTTAAATCTGTATAACAATTTTGGAAATATGGGCATTTTCACTATTTTTGTTCTTCCAACCCACAACATGGGATATTTTTCCATTTCTTAATGTCCTTTTTGATCTCCTTTTTAAGAGTACTATGGTTGTCAATCCAGAGGTCTTTTACTTCCTTTGTTAGATTGATTCCTAGGTATTTCATTTTTTTTCGTTGGATTCTATTGTGAAAGGTGTTGTTTCCCTTATTTCTCTTTCAGTGAGTTTGTTATGTGTGTACAGGAATGCTGCTAATTTTTGAGTGTGTCTTTGTATGCAGCTGCAAGACCAAATTTGGTTGTATTAAATCTAGTAGTGTTTTGGTGGAGCTTTTGTGATCTTCTGTGGAGGCTCGTGTGATCTGCAAATAATGGTAATTTGATACCTTCCCTTCCCATCCTTATTCCTTTTATATATTTTTCTTATCTAATTGCTCTAGTAATGTTTCCAGAAAAATCTTTAATAAGAGTGGTGATAATGGACATCATTTTCTTGTTCCTGGTTTTGGAGTGAAAGATTTAAACTTTTATTCACTTAGTATTATGTTGGCTGCTGGTTTGTCATACATGGCTTTTATAAGATTGAGATACAAACCATCTATTTTAATTTTCTGTAGAGTTTTTATCATGCATGGGCGTTGGACTATGTCAAGTGCTTTTTCTGTATCTTTGATATGATCATATATGTAGGAAACACATATATGTAGGAAACAATTTAAGCAACTCCCTTTGAATGCAGAACAATTGCTGCAACATTAGTTAAAGTGAGTCTTATTTTCATGTACTGATATGTGCAGAGTGGGCAGCACTATTTCCTTCTCCCTTCCATTGGCTCTAAGTGATACAAATAAGACTAGCTGATGTACTGGTATATAATCCTAGAGGGCAGCCTGACAGTTTCCTATTCCCATGTGTAGTGCTTTCTGTAAAAGATTGAGGCACAGCAGGATGGCAGAGCCACTCAGCTGCAAGGATGCCAGTTAGGTACAGGCCTCAAATTAAGAGGCTATGACTATCCCAGGCACAAAAGTTTACATAATCAGAAACTAAAGCTATAGCCTCCTAAATTCATTCATATGCTATCCCATTCAAGTTATGCATATTGGTCTTTCTGTGTATCTTCTTGCATATTACAAAGATGCTTTTCTCCTCATTGGGAGAACCAGCTCAAGTTACTCACATAGTTCCTACCACCTTCCCTGTCACTCATCCTAGAACGACTCCCTTCTTCACGAGATAATATATTCTGAGAAAGGCCTTGGATCAAAGCCTTTGCTCGTATATTCTCACTTGGATCAAGCTTAGAACCCCTTGGCTTCCCTTAACTTTGAAATGTCTTGGTGTCTTCACTGTCACAGTGGTTTGCATTGGAGATGGTAGATCGGAATTAACTTGCCAAAATTCCAATAACATTTCAATGGGTTTACAAATATAACATTCTGAATTGTGAGGAAGATTAGAAAAAGGGCTACAATTCTTGGAGTATAATATTCTTTATTTGGATTACAATAATATGGTTTTATCTGTGGCTCTGTTAATATAGTGCATCACATTTATTGATTTGCATATGTTTTCCCATCCCTGCATCCCTGGGATGAATCCTACTTGGTCATGGTGTAAATTCTTCTGATGATTTGCTGCATTTTGTTTGGAAGTATCTTATTAAGGATTTTTGTGTCTATGTTTAGTGGTGAGGTTGGCATGTGGCTTTCCTTTTTTTTTTTTTTTTTTTTTTTTGGTACCGGGGATTGAATTTGCAACCTCACACTTGCTGCAAGGCAGGTGCTTAAGCCACTGAGCTAAATCTAGTCCTTTGCTGGTTTTGGTATCAAGTAATGCTCATTTTGAAGAATGAACTTGGTAACTCCCTTTTCAATTTCATTAAAGAATTTGAGAAATGGCAGAATAAGGATTTCCCTAGATTTCTTGTAGAATTCAGCAAATGAATCCATCAGCGTCTAGGCTTCTTTTTGTCAATAAGTTTTTAATTGTATCCTCAATTTCTTGACTTATATTGGGTTATTTAGAATTTTTATATCTTTTTGATTCAGCTTTGGCAATTCCTATGTATCCAGGAATCTGTACTGTGTTTTCCGTTTAATTTGAGTACAGGTTCTCTAAGCAGGTATTGATAATCTTCTGGATATCTGTAGAATCTGTTGTAATTTCACACTTTTCATTCCTAATTGCATAGATTTGTGTCTTTTCTTTCCTTTTTTGATGAGATTGGCTAAGGGTTTCTCAATTTTATTTACTCTCTCAGAAAACCAACTGTTTGCTTCATTGATTCTTTGCATTTTTCTTTTTCTTTTGTTTTATGGAAAAAAGGTAAAACTAAGTTTCATAACAAAATAATAGGAGAATAGCAATACATTACATGTGTGTGAAATGGGAATTGTTCAAAATGTATTGTTTTCTCAGTCTTGATTACATTAATTTTTCTCTGATCTTTGTAGATTCCTCCCTTTTACAAGTTTTGATCTCGATCTGCTCTTCATTTTCTAGAAGTTTGAGGTTCATCTGTAGGATGTTTATTTGAGCTCCCTCTGTCTTCCTAATGTAGGAATTAACCACTGTAAATTTCCCTCATAGGACTGCTTTCTTTCTTTCCTATAAATTCCAGTATGTTGTATTTGTATTTTGATTTAATCAAAGAAACTGTCTAATTTCTTCTTTAATTTCACGTGTGACTCTTTGGTCATTAAGGAGGGTGTAATTTATTTTTATGTGTGTATGAAGTCCATGTGGTTTCTTTTGCCATTGATTTTCACTTTAATTGCGCTATGATAATGCTGCACAGAATAATTTCAGTATCTTGAATTTACTTAAGCACATTTTATGAGCCAGTAATAGTGAATTTTTGAGAATGTCCTATGTTTGGATTGAGAAGAATGCATATTCTGGTGTTGGGGGGTGGAACACTGTAGACATTTACTAAATCCATTTGTTGACAGATTTGGCTCTGTTCTGATAATTAATTGTTGATTTTTGGCTATTTGTGACAGTAGGGTATTGAGGTCCTCCAGTACAATTGTATTTGATTTTTCATGTCCTTTAATATTTATTTTATATGGTTGGATGTGGTGATATTTAGTGTACATATATATATTTAGGACTGTTATCTCTATCTCTTCCTCTAATTGTTCTCTTTACAAGGATGTAGTAACTTTCTTTGTCTGTATTAAACAGTCTTAGCTTGAAATTCACTTTGTTGGCTAATAGAATAGCTGTCCTTGCCTTTTTCTGGATTCGTGTCATGGAGTATTGTCATCTATCCTTTCACTTTCAGTCTATGAATTTCTTTTTGAATTAAATGTGTTTCTCGTGTGCAGTGTATTCTCTGATTTTGTTTATTGATCCATTTTGCCAGTCTGTCTTTTTTTTTTTTTTTTTGATTGGTGAACTTTCACCATTAACATTGATGATATATAACTCATATATATTGACCGGTGTTTGTCATGCTATTTCTTTTGTTGTTGATTCCCTTTCATTCTCCTCTGTTTAATTGCTTGCCAGCCTGCTTGATTCATTCTCTTGGAGTTCATGGAATTGTAGTTCTGTTATCTATTCCTACAATGTTCTTCAGAACATTTTGGAATGCTAGTTTGGTGACATGAAATTCCTTAATTTTTTTTTTTGTCATGAAATTATGTTACTTCTTCATTAATTTGGAAAGATAGTTTTGCAGAGTACATCAGTATGGGTTGGAGGTTGTTTTCTTTTAGGACTTGAAATGTTTCACACCAAGCTTTCCTTGACTTGAGTATGTGTGTTGAAAAGTTTGCTGTGATTATGATGTAATTTATTTTATATGTGATTTGTTTCTTTTCATTAATAACCTTTAATATTCTGTTCTTGCATTGAATTTCTGGAGTTTTAACTATTATATGTCTTGGCATAGTTGTATTGTTTAGTTTTTGGTTTTTGATAATGGCTAATTGGATTTCTATATCTGTATGTCACGTTGTTTTTCCTGCTTGAAAAAAATTTCTACCATTATGTCTGTGAAGACATTTTTATGTTGTTTTGTCTCTTGCTTTTTCATTGATTCTGGTTAATATTATGGTATTCTTTGCATTATGTAGCAGTTACTGGTTGTTTTTTGTGGTCCCTTTTTATTTTTAAGAAATAATTTTTTATGATCACGAATTGCAGTCCTATCCTCTATATCCCATTGGCTGCTGTCTTCCCATTGGCTCATTCTACTGCATATACTTTTCAAAGTTGGACATTTATTGTTTCCATCATTTTCCTAAGTGACTCTATTTTATTTGTATCTCCTCTAGAGTCACTAAGATTGTTTTTCACTATGGTCATCATCTCTGTAGTTATTGGAGAAATTATTTCTGATTTGATTATTTTCTAGAGACTCATTCTTTTTTTTATGTTTGCTGTTATAATTTCAGAGTCCAAGTGGGCAATCTTCGACTTGTTCTACATTGCCTTTGATGAGCTGAGGTCAGGTTTCATCTTATTTAGGTGTATTCTCGTGTTTTATTATTATTTTTTTTTTGGTGAGGTAGGATTAGTTTAATTCCAGAATTGATGTTGGTAAATTGTCTTTGGCAAGTAGCTTTGTTGTTAGTACTTAGAATTCTTAGGAAATGATTATGTCTCAGAAATGTCTTTCACCTGTAGCTGTCTTTGGGAATTTGTATCATTTGCAAGATCATACCTCTTTAATTTATTGAGGGCAAGAAATTGCTGCATTCTTGGCCCCTGGTTTTGTAACACTGGACTATATCATTGTTTGTGTCACTTAGGCTAACTCAGTCTTAGTATACATGAAAGAACAACTGATTAGAACAATTATATCACTTTAGCAAAAGTAATACAATCATCAATAATAATAGCATTGAACACAGCCTACAAAATGCAAATTATGGAACCGTTCATTACCATGTTTAAACATATTACCTCAATTTCTGGCTATATAAGAAAATTTTTAAAAACCCAATAAATTGTATACAGTAAATAAGTCCTCAGTATGGGAATTTTACCCTTAGGGAAGAAAATGTAAAAGATATTGAGGAAAAAATTAGAGAA
>PVLA01012225.1:0-46338 GCA_004027455.1 Hydrochoerus hydrochaeris | reverse complement strand
GGGGGGGGGGGGGGGGGGGGGGGGGGGGGCGCACACCTATAATTCCAGTGCTCAGGAGGCTGAGGCACAGGGATTGCCATGAGTTCGAGGCCACCCTCAGCTACATAGCCAGTTCAAGGCCAGCCTGGACTACACAGAGAGATCCCATCTCAAAAAAAAAAAGTACTCAAGAACCAAGGTTCACATATAACAAGGTTTCAGTTTCATAAATCCCACTATTCAAGTCAAAACAAATTCAAAAGGTAGGGAGGGTATCCTTCTGCTTCATAGTATTAATTACATACATGAAAAATTGACATACAGCTAGCTCCATTTTTATATGGAAGTTTCAAAAATGAAAAACAGCAGCTTTTCTCTCAGCATTCACTTATGAGCTACCAATAAAAACAAAGGACACTCCCTGCCTAGGGGAATTAAATAAAGCTGCCTGTTTTTCTTCCCCTAGACATTGTGAACATCCTAAAAATAAAAACATTCTAAGAACAACAGAAGCAGGACACAACATCGTTGGGGACAAAATCTACTGAGAGCATCACCTCAAAGTGGTTACGCAGAAACGTCAGGGTAGCGTGCTGCCAAGGCGGATAGTCCTTTGCTACATAGATGGTACAATGCGAGGGCCTCTGAGGAGGCTGCTTGTCTGTCTTCTACATCAGAGAAAGAAAAAAAAAAAATACTGCCTTTTATTAAACCAGAAACGAGAAAAATATTTCCCCAATATTACCAATGGCTTTAACACTTAAAACTGCACTGTCACAAGGCTGGGCATGGTGACATACACCTGTAATTCCAGCACACTGGGAGGCTGAGGCAAGATGCTAACAACTTCAGGCCCAGCCTAAGAACCAGAGACTTAGCAAGACCCTGTCTCCAAATAAAAACTAAAACATGGCTGAGTACATTGCACACAGCTCAGTACAAAGGCTCTAGATTCAACCCCAGTACCACAAAAAAGAAAAAGAAAATTAAATTCACACAGGAAAGTATTAGCAGGAGATACACGCTACACATTTGAATAAAAGCAGCCTTAATTTCCATTACTGTTAAATGTTTTTTGAAAAAGAATCAAGATGTTTTATGTACGTGTATCAGCTCGCCATGATAAATGTGATCATTCTGTACTACAAATGTGTACTAACAAAAAAGTTACTTGACCATATTTAAGGAATAATCTTTAAAACATTTTTTTAAAAAATGACTTCACCTTTCCTTTAGCTGGTACCATGTAATTCTTGAGTCGTAATCTAAGATCATGAGCTACTTCCATGAGATACTGTGAGGAACGTATCAAGGTTTCATCCACGGGACCCGCCACGGGCCATGAAGCATTCATGATTGAATCAGACTTGTGAAAAACAAAACAAAGGGACAGTGAGATCGGCTGTTCAGTACAATTATTTTATAGTTTCTGCTTACTTTTATACCAGGCCTCCATCTGTAATTGTGTGCTCGAAGTTCAAACCTGACCACACAGAACACACTTCCACAGCCTCTGATCTAACGTTCCCTAGAATTCAAGCTGTGAAGTCTGACTCCACATTCTTAATTAGCATCCATTTGTACAAGCATATTAATACCCACACACATATGCTCACTTTCAAAGAAACTTATGTAATGCTAGAGTGCCTACATTTAATCACTCCCAGTTTTTATCCTATTAATACAGCCAATACAGAAAGTGTACCTGTTCAATATATAGATCTTGAGTACATTTTGTATCTTTCACACATGAAAATACAAAAAAACCTAGCTAAAAAGGTTGGAAAGGAGTTATTAAACCAGCCAATCTATTTATCTGCAAGCCTGAGAGAAATAATTGAATTTATCTTCACGGTAAAAACACTAATATAATGCCCCTGAATATGGATGCAGTACAATACATGCCAGAAATTTTGTAAAAAAAAAAAAAAAGTATGCAAATATATGCCTCTATCTTTTATTTTTGAAATGAAATATGTGATATTATTTTATTTATTTTTGTGTGGGTACCAGGAATTAAACTCAGGAGCTTGCACTTGCCAGACAAGCTGAGCTATATCACTGGCCCTCTAGCTCTGTATACAAGCAGTTTTTAACAGTTTTTATACCATTCTCAATATTTTAACATTTTTAGCAGTTGGAAAAACAATTATAATATATGCATTAAAATGCGCTTCATTTCCTAAGACATGAGAATTAGGTGGGCAATAACATACACACGATCACATTTTTAAAACACATATACTGCATACATACAAATAAAGGCACATACATGATTTACCTCTTCTTTAGCTGTTTTCCCACTATGATAATCATGATGATGATAAATCCAGTATTATTTCTAAAATACTATGCCTATTTTCAGCTTTTTTTCTTTACAGAGAGGAGCACAGTAAATACCACAACACTTACTTAATAAGGCTAAAATAAAATCCCTCGCCACATTTTATACCAATACAAGTACCTTTCCCAGGAGTGTCCAGATGTGCTCACACAAATGTGGACAGAACGGAGCCAAAAGAAGGGTCTGAACTTCAACAAACCGGAACACAAGTTCTCTGTGCATCCCTTCTATGGCCAATTCACGGTATTTATCTTTCGCAGCCTATAAAATTCGAAATTATTTATCATTCCCTTTAAAATAGCTTTACTTTAAAATAAAACTAAAGGAGATAAATTCAGTATCTTGTTTCAGAGCATTTTAAGTTTTTATACTTTTAAAATCCTGTAATAATTACATTTTTATGTTTTAAACTTGTGAGTAAATGTGTATCAATTTTGTCCGAAGCATACTACAATTTTATACTAATGGTTCTTGAAAAGAAAAATATTTTAAAAGGCATTATAGTTGGGCGTGGTGGCTCACACCTGTAATCCCAGCATTTGGGAGGCTGAGACAGGAGGATAGTTGTGAGTTTGAGACCAGCCTGGGCTACAAAGTGAGCTCAAGGCCAGCCTGATCTGCACAGCAAGACCCTGTCTCAAAAAAAAAAAAAAAAAAGGCATTCTATTACTGAAACATAAAAGTTGAACCAATTTGACTGTTTACTAAGGGTGATGATCTGAGCATGTAAAATATTAAAAACCCCCACAAGTACTCATCATTATTTAACCATGTCTCTGAAAATAAAGTTACATAAACCTCATACATGTGTGAAATTTTACAAAGCTTATCAAGTAAAGCTAGATTTTTACTGTAAGCCCTTGAAATACCAAACTTGAGGAAATACTGACACCTTGTGGAAATAACCTAAAAACATTTGACTTCAAATGAAAGGCAATTAATTATAATTTTGCCTTCATTTTTATTAATTGTAAAATGTTTTCCTTGGATTAGGGAAAAGATGTAGCTCATGATAAAGTGATTACTTAGCATTCATGAGGCATGAGGTTCGATCCACCAACACCCCACACACACACACACACCCCTCTGGAATATGACAGATTTTTAGATTTAATCTTATTAATGCTCAAGGATCAAACAGAAGAATTCTTTGTAGCAAATGATACAAAGAAAGAATACCAAAGGAATTACTTAAGGATCACTACTGATTAAAAAATTTAAAAACTTCTATGGCAAAATTTTCATTCTGCATGTTAAGATGTACAGTTACATTATAGCAGGAATAAAAAAGAGGGGAAATGCATCAAATTCATCTTGACATGTTTTATACATACCAAAAGAAAAACATACCTGAAACTCAAAAAATCCTGTTTTCAAAGCTTCTTTAAACATCATCTTTTCATAGTTTTGATCTGTTTTTATAATTCCTGCATTCATTTCACTATTGAATAGGAAAAAAGATCATTGGGTTTGAAAACAATTTTATATACACATATAAAGCTGCTCCAGATACTACTAAGTAGTAGAATGAGAATACCTAGAACATTCAAACTCACAACCTTACGCTTGCCAGGCAGGCACTTACACCACTGAGCTAAATCCCCGGCCCCAATATATTCTTTGAACGCTTTTCCTTTTTTTGGTACCGGGGATCGAACTCACAACCTCATGCTTGCCAGGCAGATGCTTATGCCACTGAGCTAAGTCCTCAGCCCCCTTTGTGCTCTTTAAAACTGACTAATGTAGTCATTCTATTGCCTATCCACTCTGAGTACTGTACTACCATCTTTTAGGGATCCTATTTATGACAACAGTTAATAGTGCTTGTTCCAAAATTCCTTGATGGAAGCTTTATTATGAAATACAATATGAAAAGAACTAATGCTGGAGCCAACCTTTTATTATTGCATTGTAAATAACCGACACTAGAAAAAAATTTCTCTCACCACCTCTGATACTTCTTAGTTTGGCCTAATCTGGTACCAAACTTTTTTCTTTCCTTCTATACATGCTCTTTCCTTTATTTTTCAAGAAACCCAGAATCCACACATCTAGGAATTATCTTTATTCTTCTTATTGCATTGACAATGGGCTGCATGTTTGTCTCCCCTGCTACACAAGAACGAACTCTGCCTTATGCATAACACCAGTGTGTAGGATGGCTCCTGATATGAAGAGGTTGTCTTTTGAAATAAAAAAAAAAAAATTCTTTCTTTCTTTTAATCTACTTTCCTTTAATCATTCTGCCCTACTCTAATGCAGGTTTTAGAGAGAGAATGATCCATGCCTGTAACCCAACCTACTTGGGAGGCTAAGGTATGATAATCACAAGGTTCAAGGCCAGCCTGGACAACAAAGGGAGACCAAGTCGCAAAAAAAAAAAAAGACAGAAACAAATTCATATCCCAAGTTTTCAATACTAGATTCCAAGCATTTAGGCGCAGTTTCTTTACCTACAAAGCAGAGTTAATACAGTAATACCTTTATCAAATAAGGATGCTTCAAGACTAAAACCAGGTAACAGACAGTTGCAAAATATTTAACATAGCACCTGGCACAAGTAAACCTTCAGTGAATAACAGGCATCATTATCATCTAATTTATTTTGGGGAAAAAGAAAACTTAAAAATGCACTAAGCAACTCTGCAGAGTGGCTGGGACCCACAGATTACCTGGCAAAAACTCTATCATTGTAAGTGTTGGCAGGACCACTTCTTAGGCTGTCCCAGTTGGCAAGCATTTCTTTCACCCACTCCACCCAGGTGTACAGACGGAGAATACCTGCGTCGGCCATGGCTTCCACGAAGTTGGCATCTTCAACAGTGTCACCAGCATCAGCTAGAGCCAGGCGCATTCCTGAAGGAAAAAAATATTAAAATATGTTTAGTGAGGACCAGTCATATACCCACTTGGGTACACTACAAACCCCATCTGCAAATTAAGAAATAAATGTTTTAAAGTATTGTCCTAGATCAACAACAAAAATAAAATCACCAATAGGAGGGTACATAACTATGTTGTTGAGATATCTGAACCATCTGTATCAATCTGCATGTGCTTCGTCAATGTACATTTCTTCTGAGGTTACAAAAGTGAGCTCGAGGTCAGCCTGAACTGCATAGTGAAACCCTGTCTCAAAAAGACAAAAAAGAAGTATATCTTGGCTTCTCAAGAAGCTAAAGCAAAAGAATTCCCAAATTCAAGGCCATTCTAGGCAACTTAAAGACCCTCATTCAAAAACAATGGCTGAGAATATAGCTCAGTGCAATGAAGGGTCTCTGAGTTCAATCTCTAGTACTGGCAAAAATATATAACATAGCTTTTATATGTAATTACATACATAATATATAGTTATTTAAAAAACAAAAATGAGAAAGATCCCTACAAAGGTTTAGAATGATTTCCAAGATCTTGTTTTAATAAATACACAGTATTGTACTATAAGGCTGTACACCTCCCTATACAAAGACACTTAGGTGATTACAATATTTTCCAAGAACAAACAATGCTACAGTGACTAATGGATTCACTTTTGTATTATTGTAGGTATGCCTTCAAGGTAAATAGCCAGAAGAACTGTTTCACCCAAAAGACAGCTGGGTGTGGTGGTGAGTACGTGTAATTCCAGAATTCTGGGAAGCTAGGGTAGGAGGTTCAAAGTTTGAGACCTGTCTGGGCAACTTAGTGAGACCCTGCCTCAATATAAAAAATAAAAAAGGCTGGGAATGGAGCTCGGAGTGAAGACTTTGGGTTCAATCATCAGTACCGTGAGAAAAAAAAAAGATAAAATTTTGTTAGAAATTTATCTCAAACCCAGGATTTAGCCTGGCAAATACAAGGTCTTGAGTTCAATCCCCACCCCCCCCAAAAAAAAAAACCCAGAAATTTGTCTCTGGAAAGCTGTATCAAATTTTACATTCTCACTAGCAATGTATGAAAGCAAGTACATATGTGGAGAAACTGATGATTCTGTTAACTGAGAAAAAATGGGTAGCTAGGGGATTAGAAAGGGGAATATTTCAAAGCACATGCCTTTTGTTTTCTGAATTTCAAATCATATGAATGTATTACCTACTTGAAGCAAAGCATATTTCTAAAATATATTCTAAGGAATAAAAACAGCTCATTTCCAATAAAATCAAACCACAAACTCCAACTAAGCCAGCCATGAGCATCAAAAAGTACCATTGTGATCATTGATTAGCTAAATTAGAAATGAATGGTCCCTTCAGAATACCCAGTACTGTGCATTTCTTCTCTTCATAAAATACAATTAAAATGTAACAGGGCTGAAGCTAGGCAAAGTATTTTTTCTGAAAAATGACCCCAGGTTCAAATCTTCTGTGAAATCAGCTGTGAAACACTGGGCGTGGTGGCGCACTCCTGTAATCCCAGCACTCGGGAGGCTGAGGTAGGCAAATCATTGCAAGTTCGAAACCAGTCTGGGCTACAAAGTGAGCCCAAAACCAGCTTGAACTGCATAGCGAGACCCTGTCTCAAAAAGACACACACACACACAAAAAGAAATATCAGAAACAAAATATCTCAGAAAAGCTTCCTACACACTAAACATCTCTATAAAACAACTCTAGAATCTTAACTAAATTATAGTGAGTCTCATTTAAAAGATGACTTTTACGTCAGATGTAACTTATTCTTGAACAGATACAAATGTTACATTTCTTTATCTACAAAGAAAATATGAATATTTTAAAACTTGATTAAAACCAAAAGAAAAAATTAAAACACCAATTTTACCTTGTCTTGTATAATCTAAGGAAAATCAGATTGTACGTAACAGCTGCAAGAAAAATGTATGCTGTACTCACCATCAGCTGAAAATTTGTCAACAGCTTGGCTCAAAGTGAGGAAGTTGCCTGTGGATTTTGACATCTAAAACAGAAAGTCAATGATCAGGCATTAGCAACAATATATGTAAGTAAGCCAAGTCTGCCAAATCAAACTGAGTAGGTTGGCTATCATGAGATTACAAAAAAGGAACCTGAAATACAGAAGTAAAAGGGATGATGTAGCTCAGTGGTAGAGCACTTGCTTAACATGCACAAGATCCTACATTCAATCCCTGGTACTACTAATAAAATGATATAAATAAAATAAGTTGCACACAAAACATAAGGTAGTCTACAGGAATATTAGAGAAGCAAAAACTGCCCTTGACCCAATGAAGAGACTTGTCTGGGCTACTGAGCTCATTGGTGATGGAGCTCAGACAAAGATTGTAGCCTGACGCTAAGTCCCAGCACTTTCCTGCAGTCTATGCGGCCCCCAGGGAACTGGGTGGGCGTGTAGAGGAATGAGTCCACCACAAATGGAACACGTCAGCTCCTGAGAGAAGGAAGCATTCTGTGCACTGAGAGACTCAGAAATGGGATGGAGTAGCTCATGAGGCTACAGTTAGGACTTTAACAACCTTTCTGCCATTACAGTAACAATAATTAGATGTCTAAATTGTGCCCTGCCCTGGGTCATGCCTGTTGGAAAGCACTAGTAATCGTTAATGTTTTAAAATTTTTATGTTACCGTAACTTTGGTGATATCGAAGAGGTGACTATTACATCAATTTTCTACAATATGGCAATAAAGCGTCTTGTTCTAATGAAGTCTGTGGAGTACACCACCTTGTGTTATACTAAATATCATTTTTTTTTTTTAAATGGGGATTGAATCCAGGGTCTATGCACTGAGGTACAGCCCCAGCCTTTTTTATCTTATTCTGAGACAGGGTCTTATTAAGCCACCAAACTGCACAATCTGGGTAAAAATGATCTTCCTGCCTCAGCCTTCCAGAGTGCTGGATTACAGGACTGTGCCACCACACCCAACATTTTTTTTCAAACTAAAAAAAAAAAAAAAAAAAGAGTGCCCTTTTCTAACTTGCACAAAGGTGTTAGAGGGGCAGTGGGAGCTCCTCCCACTGTTCCCATAACCTCCCATCAAGGACACTGATTAATAAGGCCTGTGTAATCTGTTCTAAAAAAAAAAAAAAAAAAAAATCACACTTATTATCAGTAATAACAATAGTGGTGGTTATAAAAATAATATAGACAGCGACCATATACTACAGTATCTGGAAAGAAGCACTGAGTAACACCTAAAAACCCACAAACTTCAAAATTCTCTGATTCGATTGATTTAGCGGCCATGTACTCGCTTCAGCAGCACATACCCTAAAATACTAATTTAGGGCCAGTCATAGTGTGAGTCAAAAAAAGCACCAAACTTTCTCAACAAGAAAGATCATGGAGCACGATGCTAAGATTTTTATACTTCCTATCCCTTTTTTTTTTTTTTTTTTTTGCCTCTGTTCCAGTCACAATTCATATCACTTGTCACTCCAAATACAAATGTTATAACAGGTATATTTTCTTCATCTCATCCCTTGGTTAATAGTTTCTACTCAATTTGCTCAATTTTAAAAACTAAAGTGTAATTTATGGTGCTAGTTCTAAAGATTTCAGACAGGTTTTTAACTGACTAGTTCATATTCCTTATTTTTCTATTTGTTAAAAAAATGCAGCTTCCTAAATCTGAGAAGACTTCTACAGAATTTGGGGTGCACATGAGTATATGGGTGTATTTTCTTATTTTTTGTTTTTGAAACAGTCTTGCTATGTAGTCCAGTATGGCCTTGAACTCATTATACAGCACAGGCTGGCCTGAACTTAGAGGCAATCCTCTTGCCTCAGCTTCCCAGAGTGCTGGGATTATAGGTATGCACCACCGTGCCCAGCACTGAGGGGTGGGGGTTCCACAGAAGCAACAAGCCTTACCTTCTCAGAGTTAAGGAGGAGATGTCCATTTGCTCTCACAGCTTTGGGCCATTTGTCACTTCACAAGTAAATGTTTAAAGACAAAATTTAAAGAAAGGTTGTTGTTTAGACTTAAAATTTTGAGGCAAATGTTAATAGATTCATAAAAATTTGCTATGACAATGTCTAAGACTATTAACTGGTTATTAGTCCTGGTGTGTCTTTGTTTTGGTACAGGGGACGGAATCCAGGGCCTTGTACATGCTCGGCAAGCACCTTACCACTGAGCTACACCCCCAGCTGAAGTCTTTTTTAAAAAGGAAACAAATGAAAGCAACCATGGCACCTGCCATATATATTATGATAGCAACGTACTGTGCAACAATGTAACTATATAAAAAATATAAATAGGGCTATGTGACTAATAAGATATTATGTGAAAAAAAAAATCAGACTAGTGTATACAATGTGGTATCATTGCATGAATTTAACAATATAAATACCTAATGCACATTACATTCATAAACATTTTTTCCAGAGGTAATCCCAAGAAACCAATAGCAGTGACAAACTTTGAGAAGTTGAGTATCAGGCATGAAAGCTCACTTTTACATTTTTAAACTAGGTTCATTCATTCATTTCTTCATTCCAGCAGTGACAGCGTATGGGTCATAGGGAATGAGACCAAGAGTTCTGCAGCCAGGCTCTGCCTGCACTAGCTGGGTAGCTTCAGGTGAGTTACTGATTGTTTTTGACTCAGTAAGGTTCCCTGTCTATAAAATGTGGATATAATATAAATACCTTCTTTAAAAATTGTAGTGAGAATTTCAAAAGCAGTTCCTAAAAGTATCTGGCATAAACACTTCATGTTATTACTTATCTATAAATTTTTTTAAAAAAACTAACAAATGTAAAAACAATCGATGCCTTTAAAGGGATAAAGATTCCATTTCTTGGTAAAAGCCACTTCTGGGAGACCCAATTGCTCTAAAAATACATTTTTAAAAAAAGATGTTTATTTGCTTATCTGATCCTTGGCCATACCCCCAATTTCTGAATCTTGTTCAGGATGCCAGGTAGATCTCTTTTGGGGAAAAGCATGGGGGAATGAATCCTACAGTGGTCATCACTGAGCTACAACCCGGCTCCTGCTTTTTTTTTTCCAAGATGGACTGACACTAAATCACCCTGGCTGGCCTCAAACTTGTAATCCTCCTGCTCTAGCCTCTCCGGTAACTGGGATTACAAGTATGTGTCATGCCTGGCTAAAACTAAATTTTAAACAATAGAGAAAAAATTATATATAGTGTAAAATTAGGCTAATTTTATTCCTGCACCTCAAAATCTTCCTGTCTTTTTTTGTTTTTTGCTTTTTATTCTTAGAAACAGGTTCTTGATATATAGTTTGGGCTGGACTTGAATTCACTATGTTGCCTAGGTTGGCCTTAAACTCACAGCAATCTCATGCCTCAGCCTCCCAAGCACTGGGATCACAGGTATGTGCCACCACACCCAGCTTCCTAGCATTCTTGAGGGGTAAAAAATAAAGTATCACTCTAAATATAAGAAGCCATTTGACATTATTTTATGAGACAGAATTTGGAGGATCTAGAGGGAAAGGCAGAGACCTGTCTGGGTCAAGAGGGAAGAACACAGGAGAATCAGCCTGCACACAGGAAGGACACAGACCCAGATTCCAGTCCACCAGCTAAAGCTAGACCCTTGGCGTTCCCAACTACACAGAGCAAATTCATTCTGACTCTAACACTGCAGATCTGTCTTATACGGCCTCTATTCCAGCATCTAAGAGAGCAAATGAATTACCACCCACCAACACTGTGACTGAAATAGGACTTGCTGTGGTAGCTTGAGGTAGGTTATTAGGATTTCTGTATATATAACAGATAGGAAAAGGCATGCTTTCTGCATTAGTTAAACATTAGTATAAGAAAAATAAAGTCAAAATGCTTTAGTCAAATCTAGCTAGGCCTTCCACAACTACTTCTTAAATGTTAGAAGCCACAAGATATCTCACTTGACAATAAATTTAGTCCATATCTATTGAAGCATTCACCTTTGTTCCTGCCACATAGCCACGTGATTATAAAGGTAATATGAAAGATGATTTGGAACAAGATCCTTGCCAGACACTCGAAGATCTACAGGATACCAGAACTCAAACTCGTGCTTTAACTGATCTAATTTTTCCTTTGAGATCTGTGTCTGAGGAAATGGAGCATCCTTGAAGAAAATATAATCCCAAACTTCCTTGGTCAGCTGTTGTGGTCTGTATTAAAGAAAAATAAACAATATATTTACAATGTGAGCCCAGAATCTTTCCACTGAGCTACATCCACCTACTCTTTCTGAGACAGGGTCTCAGTTGCTAACTGTCCACAGCTGGGCTTGATCTTGTGATCCTCCTGCCTCAGTCTCCCAAAGTGCTGGGATTACAGTCATGAAACAATTCACTCAACCTAGGTGAGTTGTTTCTTAATGTGGTTATAGTAACAAATAAGAATGGACTCCCATTAAAGTAAAGAATAGGTAATAATAGTAGAGGAGGGGCTACATATTAATTTTTCTTGATTTCATAGCAAAAAAATGCAAAAACATCATGACAAAATTCTCCTAAATTCTTTAAAAAACTAAATATAAAAGAAATTTTTCAATACATAAATCAATTGATGACAATGCTTAATAACAAGCTACATTCCTTTTTCTTATTTACTGACCTTATACCCAGTGGAGATTCAGCCTGTCCATGCAAGTTACCCCCCTGCAACAGGTGTGCAACTGTGTAAAACGCCATGTAAATAGTGGAATCTGAGAGGGATTCAATCAGCCACTGTTCATCCCAAGGCAGGCGAGTGCCTGTAAAATAAAAAGAGAATTAATGCTAGAAGAACCTTAGATATTTTATTCATAGAATTCACATTTTTAACAGCAGGATGGCTTCTACAAAGCTACTCACTTAATTTAAAAGGTTTGTTTTGCTTTATTTGCTTTTGGTGGTACAGAGACTTGCTTTACCATTGAGCTACATTCTCAGCCCTTCTTATTATGAGAAGGATCTCACTAAATTGCCCAGGTTGCCACAAACTTTCAACCTTTCTGACTCACCTGAATAGCAAGGGTTATAGACCTGTGCCACCATAGGCAGCTAGGAAGTTCTTAAATTCTGTTTGAATAACTAATAAAAATAAAATGATAGGCAAAAAACAAAACGGTGGGGGCTGGGGATATAGCTCAGCTGCACAAGCACCTGCCTGGCAAGCATGAGGTTGTGAGCTCAATCCCCAGTATAAAAAAAAAAAAAAAAAAAAGGTGGGAAGCTCTAGTCTTTTTATTTAAAAAACACATCACCATAAAAGCTATGTGAGTCACAGATGACATAGTCCTACCACCAAGTGGGAGGTAAGGGACCCCAACCTAGTTTTCCTCTCTCTCTTAACCTATCACTTCCAATTGAGAAAACATTGAGCAGGGAAAACCATTAAAATGTGGATGTGCTGTGTCACTGGCAAAGCCATCCAAACAAGGAAGAATTTCAAGTTTGCTTACCTAAGCCGTAAGTTCTAGAGCAAGCATGTTCTTGCAGCCAATCTAAGGAAGCTTCAAAATTCCTCCTGGTCTCCTCACAGAATCTAAAAAGAGCAAAAAAGAAAAAAAAAACCAACAGAGGTGTCTCCCTCCACCTCTACAATCTTTCACATCCTCATTTCCATTCCCCTCTCCTCAGTCTCCCATCTTACGTCTCCATGTTCTTCAAGCACTGGAATGTCTCTTTTTTCCAGTTCTCTTCTCCATAATCCAAGTACCTGGAGTGGACAAATGCATTTTTTAAGGGTCAGAAAGGAGCAAAGTGACTAACGACATTTTCTTGCTGTAAAGAAGACTCACCATTGGTCACACAGAGCCACGACACATTCATCAGAAGACCTGGACATTACTTGTTTCTCTGGTTCCATGTAAATATATGCATCTCCCTAAAAGAAAATAAACAAAACTACATCAGTTGTTATGCTTAATCAATCTCCACTACTCCCAATGATTTTTTAAAATTTTTTTAAAAGAATATGATATTAATAACACCCATTCTTCATTATGCATTCTGTCTTCTCACAACTGAAGTTACCTGCTTTTCCTCCTCTACAAGGGTTGAGTCTGAAAAAAAGCACGCAACTTCATCTAACAGCTCACTTTCCCTAGCTGCCTATTTCCTTTCAGTAAAAAGTGAAACAGTATTAGCAGTTTCCTATCTTATGATTTGATAGGTTATATATGACAACTTTCTATACTTCTTTTAAAAATATAAACAGGAAATTAAATGCATAGAACTACTACTTTAAAAACACATTTAAAAAAAAAATTCTACAAGCTTCCAGCAAAAGGAAAACTGACTTTCAAAAACATCAGTTACTGCCAGACATGGTGACGCCCACTTGTAATCCCAGAACTTGGGAGGCTGAGGCAAGAGGATCACTTCAAGTTCGAGGTCAGCCTAAGATACACATCAAGACCCTGTATCAAAAACTGAAGGCAAAGAAATTCAGTTACTACCAAAATAGTTTCGGATCCTCCTGCCTACATCTGCCAAATACCTGAGAGTACAGGTACACACCAACACACCCAAACAGTGCTGGAATTTTTTCTTTTTGCAGTACTGGGGACTGAACCTAGGGTAGCCAGGTAAGCACTCTACCACCAAGTTCTATCTCCAATCCTTTTTATAATTTCTTATTTACACATATTGCATAAGTATGTGTTTGTTTTGTTGTTTTTGAGATGTGATCTTGCTCGGTAGTCAGACCAACCTTGAATTTTATGTAGCCCAGGCTGGCTGCGAACTCACAGCAATTCTCTTGCCTCACATCAGAATGCTGGGTTACGAGTCCACACCACACCAAATTTTTATTTTTATTTTTATTTTGCTATAAGGTCTTGCTGAGTTGCCCAGTCTGGACTCAGACTTGTGATTCTACTGACTCTACCGCCCACATAGCTGGGATCATAGGCATGAGCTGCTGCATTCAGCAGCCCTGGATGTCTTAAGAGCTTCAGTAAACTAGAGGACCATGGAGTAATGCACTCAATCTTTAAGGAACGATTGACAATACAGAATCCTTCATCCAAGTAATCAAATATAAATACAAAGAAAGATTTTTAGATATAGAAAACCACAAAAATTTATCATCCAAGTAACTTTCCACAGGATAGCTACTAGAGGCAGAGCTTAACCAAAATAAAAAGAAAAATACAGAAAAAGCCAAACAATCAAGGAAACAAGAGAGCCAACTCAGAGACCAAAGGGAATTGTCAGTAGTAATGGAACAACATCCCACACCTGAGTACCAAAACAAACCAGCAAACAGGCCAAACTAAACAAGAAGAAAGCCTTCTTAAGATGAGGCCAGTAACACACCGCTGTTTGAAGAGTCTAAGAAAAGAAACGCATAATCAGAAGAGTTTGGGAGGGGCTGGGGATTTAGCTCAGTGGCATAAGCATCTGCCTTGCAAGTGCACGGCTGTGAGTTCAATCACCAGTACCAATAAAGCAAAAACAAAAAAAAAGAGTTTGGGAATACTGATACGTGTTTTATGATAATTTTTTAAAAAAGAATTACTAACTTCAGTAAAATACAAAATCTAGAGAAGAGAAATTTCACAGTATATTACAACTGAACTAACCATGTCTTAAAAATGTATGAACAATGACTATTAATGTAACATAAGTTATAATACAGCTATGTTAGGAAGATAGTATATGAAGAGACACAGTATATACAAATATGTGAATTAGCCAGGCATGGTGGCGCACACTTGTAATTCCAGCAACCAGGAGTTTGAAGCAGGAGGATCAATGTGAGTTCGAGGTCACCCTGGGCTACAAGTGAGTTCAAGGCCAGCCTGAACTACATAGTGAGACCCTGTCTCAAAAAGTCACACAAAAAACCAAAAATATGTGAGTTAAAGAAGATCCGAGATGGGGTGGGAAAAATTAAATTTTTATCTACCCTAGTGGAAGTCAGTGGTTGATAACTACACTTAAAAAAACCAAATCCCAAAATTACACTATATCCTGGCATGGTGGTGCAGGACTATAATCCTGGCACTCAGGAGGCTGAGGCAAGAGGATTACCATGAGTTTGAGGCCAGCCTGAGCTATATGAGTTCAAGGCTAGCCTGCACTATGCAGTGAGACCCTACATCAGGGAAAAAGAGGAAAAAAAAAAAAAAAAAACTACAAGCACTTAAGAGACCATAAGAGAAATAGAAATGAATGCTAAAGATAGTTGAAACTGATCCCCTCCGAGGAAGAGATATTTAAGACAATGTGAAAGGATGGACAGAACACAGTTTTCTTATAAAAATTATTAAAACCTTAAAGAATTCAATAAAAGAAAGCTACAATAAAAATGGAGAGGATGACAATAAAACAGTAAAATGCCACCAAAAAGAGAAGAATGTAATTTTGTCGGTATCTTATCTATTATCTAACATGACCATACCAACACATGTCACTGAAGTTCTCTGCGTAGGCCTTAGAACGCTACCTTTAACAATATAACAGGTGGGATATTCAAGTTAAATGAACTGCTAAACAGGTCTGTCCTCTTCCAAAAATGCAACTTCAAGACAGCCCCAGGTTCCAGTACAGAACTCACTGCTAATAACAGTGTTAAGTTCATTAGACAACAGTCCTTCCAAAATAGCCTTCACAGGATAGCCTATCACCTACAGCATCGATCATCTTTTTCTGGATGGTCTTCTTCACATCTTGGACTTTCTGTCCTTTGAATTCATCCACCAACATTATCTAAAAGGATGAAAAGGATTTTAAAAAAAACAATTAAAATTTGTTTTAGTATGACATTTACCACATTGATAGCCATCATTGCTTGTTTTGGTATAGCCTAGACAACTAATGGGGGAAGGGGCTGTACCATAGACTTACCAGGGATTTTACACTCAGCTACATCTCCAGGGCTTTAAAAAAAAAACAAGATCTCACTAGTTCTCTCACTTCCCCAGGCTAAGCTCAAACTTGCAATTCTGTTTTACCCTGAGTGCTCGGTGCCACCAAGCAACTCAGCCTAGAAAACAAGTATTTATAACACATTTGTCTTTAGGAATAGCTGAAACAGCTATTGTGAGCATGAATGATCAGCAAAAAAAATAACACTCATTTCGATTTTTTTAGCTTTAATATAGAAAGGATTCTGTTATACTTTCTCACCTCATTCCTGATGGTTTCAGCACAAATAATGAAACATATGTACCATTTATCCTTCTCCTTCCAACCCTGGCTGCTACAAGCCCGCTGTAGGTCTATTATTTTTCAACTTTACCTTTTACTCAATGGGAAAACTTAATTCTAGGGCAAAGGAAGAGCTTACCCATTATTGCCACATATCTATTCCACAATGCCCTTAGTGTCCAAGGAATTTTAAATCACATTAACATATGTACAACTGAGGAAGAAAAAGAAAGGTTCAGAACATGTTGTTGGGGCTGGGGATTTAGCTCAGTGGCTTAAGTGCCTGCCTTGCAAGCGTGAGGTTGTGAGTTCAATCCCTGGTACCAAATAAATAAATAAATAAAGTTTAAAAAAAAAGAGAACATGTTGTTGTGCTTACCTGACATTTAGTAGGCATATAATAATGAGTAAATCAATAAGAAACTGCTTATCTAAAACATAAAACTTTTTTTTTTTTTTTTTTTTTTGAGACAGGGTCTTGCTGTATCATTCAGGCTGCCCCTGAACTCACTATGTAGCCGTGAGGTACAAAGCCAGTCTGGACTACACAGTAAGTTCAAGGACAGCTTGAGCTACAAACAAGATCCTGCCTCAAAGAAAAAAAAAAAGAAAAGAAAGAGTTATTCTGTATGCAATAAATCTTTGGAGTTTACTAAAATGAATATGAATTCATTTTATCTTTCTTAGATTCCTAGAATACAAAAAATGTGGTTTCTGAAAATATTTTTAGATAAAAGACATACTAAAAATAAAAATTTAGAAAGAGAACTTAATACCACACTAATCTATCAAGTCAATGTATTACTGAAACTACAGTGAATTTTTCTTTTGTTTTTTTCAAAAGCATTAAGAAAATCCCAGGGTATACAATATATCAAAACAGTATTTCAACCCCCAGGACCACAATTAAAGAAAAGTATCACTTACACCTTCATAAAATCCTTTTAGATATAATTTTTCCTTTGCTTCTGCAAGTTTTTCTCGGTCATTCTGGCTCTGAATTTTCAACTCATCGCAAATGGTTACAGCAGCAAGATTTCCAAACCCTGGGATTTCAATGACTGGCACCTGCAAAGAGCAACATCAAAATCCAATGAACTGTTTTTAAAAGCCAGGATATTGGGCTGGGGATTTAGCTTAAGCACCTGCCTGGCAAGTGCGAGGTTGTGAGTGTGATCCCTGGTACAAAAAAAAAAAAAAAAAAGCCAGCGTATTGGTTATAATAAAAAAAAAATAATGTGTCACATTTAATGGACATAGAGCCTGATGGTGCACAGGGCTTGTGCCCAATGAAACTATGACAGAAAATGCCCTCCCTCCCAGGGCCAAGGTGTTGGTTCCCTGGCAATGTGTAGGCCATCAATATACTTCAGTTTCTGTTGTCCAAGCAACCTCCAGTTTATTTCAGTTTCTGTTACTTCTGGTTCCCAGAAGCGGCTGGTCACTATGATGCACACTGTAAGAACCAAATGCCAACTGACAGATCACTTTGCCTCTGCACTTTTGCTCTGCAACCCCATAAAGACCTCCCTCCCGGAACCTTCAGGATGACTTCTTTGGAAACAACCCCAGTCAGGTCCACCAGCGTAAATTAAGTTGATTCTTGCCTCCAAACTTTGGTGCCACTCGGTTCTTGGTCAGAATTCTGCTGTTAGAGAACCATTTTGGATGGTATATATTACGCCAGTGCCACCAGAGTGACTGGCTTCAAAATGGAAATACGTCCTCCTCTTCACCCCAGGAGCCAAACTGCACAAATTCCCACACACATTCCCCAGCTCTCAACACTCCACAGCATATGTTAACTAAATAAAGTTGAAAAACTAGCAAAGCAGTTGTGAATAATTATTTCTGTGGGTGGTCTTATTTTTCAATTTTTTTTTTTTTTTTTGAGACAAGGTCTCACTATATAGTCCCCTCTGTAGCATAGGATGGCCTTGAACTCATGGCAATCCTCCTGCCTCAGCCTCCCTAATGCTGGGATTACAGGTGTTCAGCACCACACCTGGCGAGTTTTGCTTTCTTATATTAAATCTTCTGGATTCTTCATGGAAGCTATTTATTTCTTCTCTGGGCACTCATGAAAACACAAGAGCTGGGAACAGTAGCACGTGCCTGTAATCCTTGCACTCTGGGAGGCTGAGTTAGGCTTGCCTTGGAGGGCAGTCTGGACGACTCAGTAAGAACTTGACTCAAAATAAAAGAAAACGGACCAGGGATCTCAAGTTAGTACAAAGGTCTGAGGTTTAATCCCCAGGACCATAAGAAAGAAAATACAAGAAATATAAAACAGAGTTGCAAGGGCTCTTATTATTACGGTTATGAATAAATAGTCATGGATTAACTTGACAAAATTGGCTTTAGAAGCCAGGGCATTGGTTACATAAGCCAGTATAAAAGTCAATGATGCAAAAAGCTATTTGTTCCAGAAGGGCAGGTACACATGGTAAAAAACACCATGGTTAGTTTTCTTCTATTACCTCCAACAGCAGGTATCAAATTAAAGTAAATCTTTAAGCAAATATCCTCTCTTATTTTCATACTCCATGAATTACTTAATTCTGTTAGAGAAAACATGTTAGCTTTTTTTTCTCTGATAAGTAAATATGAATATTGTAAGTACGCACCGGCTCAAATGGCAAGACCATCTCGTCTCTAATTCCATATTTTGCTCGAAGGGCCTACAAAACAATTCACAAGTTAATAATAATGTTCAATATTTTATTGGAATAATCACTGAGAGAAGCAGACTCCAAAATTTCTTGAAATATTTGTTCTCTTCTTCATACAGAAAAATTTTTTAACTTTATCTAACACCTCAAGAAGGATCTGCAACCTTTTAAAACCCAATAGCTTAAATTATAGGAAACAGTTTAAAAGATGAAACGTGAAGCCAAATGCAAAAATGCACACATATCAGTTAAGCTAAAGATCTTATTTTCAGTTGCAACACAAACAGCTGATTTGAAATTCTACCAAACACTGTATTCAAAATTCCTGCCACAGAAAATTTATAAGCATTAAAGAACAGATTACAGATAGCTAAGTTTCAAGATAAATGTGCATCCTTTTAGCCTGATGTCATAGTGCAGCTCAGTGCCACCTAAGCATGAAATGGTGAAGACAAAAAAGAACATCAAACTGAGAAACTTACTTGCTTTTTCTTCAAGTCTCTGAGCGCAGCAACATCATCAGGGGAATCAGAAGGGACACTTGTGACTACACCGGTGCCTTTGAAAAGAAAGTGTAGAATTAAACAATACAACCAGAAGGTGGCTGCCAAAATACTTCTAGAAATAACCCTTTACCTTTCTCCTCCTTAATGGTGAGCATTGGGAGAAGATAGATCACCTCATAAGAAGTTAAAGGCGCAGAAAGGGATGCACCCAGAATTTCCTGTGTAAGAAAAAGATCAGCATAAAAGGTGAAGTTTATTTATAACCATTAAAACTTAAAGCAATATGAATATTTTAAGCCCAAAAAGCTAATCAGAAAGAGACAGGAATAAGTTCATAAGATCAATGATTACACAAAATGACTTTAATATTCTTGAAATCCACAAGATTCAAAGGGTTCTCACCACAAAAAATACACACATGAGGCAATACCTTTGTTAATTAGCTTGATTTGGCCATTCTACATGTATACTTCAAAACATCACGTTTCACACAAGTATATACGATTTTTATCAGTTAAAAAAAATACGAAGTAAAATAAACTTTTTTATGCCACTTAGACCAAAAACGATTTTATGTTAATTGTAATACCTAATTTAGCAATGCTGTGATCAACATTTAAGACTAATACATTGCTTATAACACATTGCTTATACCCCTCAAGGAAAACAGTATAGGAATCCATACCAAGAGCCACAAACAGGTACATAAAACTCAGACCTAGTCAACAAAATGGTTTTTTTGCAATAAAATATACTATGTCAGTAAGATGTAATGCTACGTGCAGGCATTTAAAATAATGATGACGGCCGGGCATGATGGTGCACACCTATAATACCAGCACTCAGGAGGCCGAGATAGGAGAAACGCCATGTGTTTGAGGACAGCCTGGGCTACATAGTCAACCTGTCTCACAAAAACATAAAATGATAATTTGGAATACAAGACATAAAAAAGACCAAAAAAAAGGTATCTCTACTATTTGAGAAAATTAAGTTTCAGGAACACTAGACCCATATTCTCACATGGCAACAAAAAGCTTGAAGCTGCCTGCTTCAAGTAAAAAACACACTTCCATTCCACAGCCTCCTCCATTTCATTTTATTCATATATATACATAGATGATGCCTTTGCAGAATTTGTAGTCATGGGAGGACAGCTGGATATATTGTTTTCAAGGTTAAAATCTATGTTTCAGTTGATAATATCCATCTTCCTCACTGTAGAATTTGTTCAACTTAACAGAAAGAGAAGGTACATTAAGAATGGAAAACAAACAACAAAAAAAGAATAGGAAACAAGCCAGGCATGGTGGCGCACACCCGGAATTCCAGCATTTAGGATGCTGAGACAGGAGGATCACCAAGAGTCTGAGCCCAGCCTGGGCTACATAGTGAGTTTGAGGCCCGCTAGAACTATATGGGGAGACCCTGTTTTAAAAGAAGAAACAAAAACACAAACAAAAAAGAATGAGAAGCAAATTGGCTGGAGGGTATAATTCAGTGGTAGAATGCTTGCTTAGCATGTGCACGGCTCTGGGCTCAATTCCCAGCACCCAAAAAAAAAAAAAAAAAAAAAAGCCGGAAAAAATGTATCTTCTCAGATAAAAAATCCAGCATCAGGAATTAATGAGATGTAGTAACACTGCTTCTAAATGAAAAATACAAAAAAACAATTCGAACATCCATTCATTTTGATATAGCCAAACAACAGAATACTACGTAGTTGAAAAACAAATGAGTAAGACAACTGCTTATGTACTAACATTACTGAAAAATAGGCAAAAAAATAACACAATGTTCCAGGTAAGGTGATAGAGGCCTATATTCCAAACACGAGAGAGGCTGAGGCAGGAAACACTGCCATGAGTTCAAGGCCAGCCTGAGCAGCATTGTGAGTTGAAGGCAAGCCTGAACCACATAATGAGACTCGGTCGCAAAAAAAAAAAATTAATTAATTAAAAAAAAAAATATATATATATATATATCACAATGCTACAAAGTATATTGCCATTTGTGTGAAAAAAGAAAAGGAGAAAGAAATTATATGAACATATTTGCTTGTGTAAACATCAAACACTTCTGAAAGGACACATGACGAAAATACTACTGACTACCTCTGGAAGAGGGAACAATGTGGCCAGAGCAGTGACGGCAAACCTTCAGAGACTGAGTGTCCACACTGCAACACAAAACCCACTGCTTTATAGCAAAGTGCCAACTCTGCCTCTGTGTACTCTGTCATCTGACGTTTAGCTGCCTGGGCAAGGCTGAGGTGACATGGCTTGCCTGCCAAGAGGAGGGCTCAGTGCTCACGCTGCAGCACAGGTGTCACAGGTTTGCCACCGCTGGCAGGGAGGTATTTTTGTTTCTCTCTTTGCAGGTGGTATCGGCCAAACCCAAGGCCTCGTGCCTGCTCCACCACTGACCAACACCTGAGCCTGAGCCTGAGCCTGAGCCTGAGCCTGAGCCTGAGCCTGTAAGGAGAAACTTTTGTATTGTTTTGTGTCTTTGGAGCTTCAGGCTTATGAATATATAGCAATCTAATGAAAAAACTTACAGAATAAATAAGAAATAAAAGTTCAAATGAAGCCGTACATGGCACACACCTGTAGTCACAACACTCTGGAAGGCTGAGGCAGAAAAAGCACAAGTTCAGACCCAATCTGGGCAACTTAGCAAGACTTTGTCTCAAAATGAAAAAAATAAAAAGAGGTCTGTAGATGTAGCTCAGTGAGGAGACCTCAGTTTGATCTCCAGACCCTCCCCACCAAAAAAAGTTCAAACTTAAATAAGATAGTGTTCTATTAATATTTTTCTTTTAAATATTATTAAGACACCAAAGATCACCATTTACTAAATGGAAGAAAATACACTTAGAAACACTGATAATAAGTAGATAAACTATAAGGATAAGAGCTGTGCAACCCATCCAGATTTAATTAATATCAACCAAGTCTTACTTTTCAGAAAAAAGCAGCTGTAATTCCAAATTTAGTATTACCAGGAACATAAGTAAACAGCATTGAAACATAAATACAATGTGTAATGAGGTTATTAAATCTCTTGGGGACAACCATGTCTATTTTTGAACCACATATTGAGTTGAAATATAAAGTTCATAAATACTATTTTAGTGATATACAATTAATACTACTACACAGCAATAAAAAGAACTATTCCTGCACACAACATGTATAAAAATCTCACAAACATGATGTTCAACAAAAGCCAGACAGAAACCAGCACACACATGTACATATTAGCTATACACATAACTCTATTATGTAAAGTTCAAAGGCAGCAGCTACACCTCAGTGAAGTCTGAGCAGAGGCTTCCTTTGGAAGAAAGGGATGAGGACACCCAGAGCCTGGGAAGCTCCATCGGGACTGTTTTGTCCTTGATTTGGGTGATGATTCCCCAAGGTTACACACATAGGAAAATCCAGCAAAACACAAATGACTTACGTACCTTAATGCGTGTATAGCTAAGTTACAAAGCTTTTTAAATGCTCTTTTCCCAAGTTTCATTGTTGAAATTTTCCTCTAGCTGTAGGTGTGAAAATAAAAATTATGCTACCCAACTTACCTCCCCCATTAACTCCTTCACAACAGGCACCACTCCATTATCTTTGGTGAAGCCTTGGTATGACATATTCCTGGCTGCTCTCTGGGTGCAGATGAAAATATCACCATTCACTGTCTCAAAGCCAATGTACTTTATATCAGGATGAACCCAACAATTTGTCTGTCCAAACATAGTCTCAGGTCTGAGGGTAGCAGCTACTAAGAAGATATTTTTACCTTTAAGGCCACTAAAAAGAAAAAGTATATATTTATGGTTTTTTTTTAAAAAAAGTAATGATTTCCTCCCAGCTATCTGATAATTCATAAATGATGAAAGAACTCTAGCAAACCTACCTCAATTTAGATGGATATGGCTCAAGCACTTTCAATTTCAGTAAAGTATATTCCTGAGGTCCTACACCCTGCACAAATAAATAAAAACAAAAATCTAATGGAAAAAGATTTGGATTAAGCCTACTAAACTGTAGAAGATTTGATTCAAATTTCAAATTTAGGCATTGGATGTAGTGGTGCACACCTGTAATCCCAATGCTGGAAGGCTGAGGCAGGAGGATCAAGGATCATCATGAGTTCAAAATCACACTGGACTATATAAAAAAACACTGTATAAATCAATCAATCAATCAATGCTATGTTGTGCTGACTGTATCCACATGAAGTCTAGTGTTCAAGGAGGGACTCAGTCATCAAATCATCAGTCAAAATATTATTCATCATAAGAGGAGACACAACTCCAATCCTCAGCCTGAGGGGAGGAGCCAAAGTGTAGTCATCACAGACATGTACTTAACCTGTCATCAGATGATATGCATTCAAAGCTTAGCCTGGTCCCTAATAGCTTGACCCAACCTATAGCAAGCAATGTCCTACAAAAGACTCCGCAAAGGACATGAGATAAAGGACAGAAAATGGTTGAAAAACTATGAAGTATCATCAGAACGCAGGTTATTACCTCCATTAGCTATGCAAGCTGAGTATTTTCTGGTGCAAAATGCTTGGGACCAGAAGTATCTGAGATTCAGATGCTTTCAGATCTTGGAATATTTGCACAGACTTTACTGTGCAACCCTAATCTGAATATCTGACTTCTGAAATGCTGCAAAATCCAAAAGATTGAGTGCAATGCTTAATCTAAAAATCAAAAGTTCAAAATCCTCCATTATCCAAAACTTTTTGAATCATGTATTAGAGCTCAAAAACTTTCAAATGTTGGAACATTTCAGGTATTTGGATTAGGAATGTTCCATTTGTACTAAAACTTTACTGGGCCTTCTGAAACCTCTAAAAACTTTCCAATTTTAATCAATTCTCACTTGTATCAGACAAGCTACACAGAATTGGAGGCTGATTTTGAAAAGTAGTTGCTAGACTACAAACACATTCAAAGATGGTAATAAAAATGATGATGGACTCATAATAATTCTACATGGTTTGAATGTTCCCACCAAAACTCATGTTAAAACCATTCAATCTCCATGCATAGCAAAAGTTTAAGTTGCAAAGTGGTATTCTGATACATAACTCAGGCATTTGCTTTGGCAGCACATTTACTGATGCACAGCTTAAGTTTTGAGTGTCAATCTAGGAAAACAAGACTTTATTAAAATTTTAGGACAAAATTGTCTTGACAGCATTGGTTGACCTAACTGTGCACTCTTTCCTAATGTTTTAGAAAATATACATAATCAAAATTAGTAGATTTAAAGTCTGTATTAACACAGATACTATATGCTTTGACGTTTCACATATGCCTAAACTAGTGGAGAGATCCTGTATTAAGTCTCCTTGTCTCCCTGATTTTGTTCATTTACTGCTCAAATACCTTTGTTATTAAAGTATATGCAAATAGCACTGGGAGGCTGAGGCAGGAGGATCACCGGTGAGTTTGAGACCAGCCTAGACTACAAGCAAGACCCTATCTTAAAAAGCAAGCCAGGTGCAGTGCACCTGTAACCCCAATACTGGGAGGCTGAGGCAGGAGGACCACGAGTTTGAGGCCAACCTCAAACTCCTGGTGGGCTACATAGTAAATTTAACACCAGCCTGAACTATATAGCGATATCCTGTCTTAAAAACAAAGAGAAACAAAGAGGTATATAAAAATATAGAATGACAAAACAAAAAATCAATTTAAAAAAAATGAAATTTAGGGCCAGGGATACAGCTCAGTGGCAAAGCAGCTTCATGGCAAGCTCAAGGTTGTGAGTTCGATCTCCGGTGCCAAAAGAAAAAGAAAGACATTTAATCTCAGTTGGGCGTGGTGGCTCACGCATGTAATCCCAGCACTCAGGAGGCTGAGGCAGGAGGATCGTTGCAAATTCCAGACCAGCCTGAACTACAAAGTGAGCTTAAGGCCAGCCTGAACTGCATAGCGAGACCCTGTCTCAAAAAGACAAAAAGAAAAAAAAAAAAAAAGAAAGAAAGAAATTTAATCTCTCTTGTTAAGTATTAATATATGGGTCTTTAAGAGGTATTTAGGTTGGAGGGCTCTACACTCATGAACAGATTAATAAATTCACAGATTCACAGATTAAAAGGTTAACAGGTATTACAGGAAAAGATCTGTTTAAAACACCAGTTTGCTTTATTCTCTGGTACATACAGGGCCCTGCAAAAAACTGCAACCAGCAAGGGAGCCTTCACCAAAATGCAGTTCCTTGATCCTGCACCTTCAGCCTGTAAAATTGTGTACTTTGTAATTATTCTTTATAAAGGTCTATACCTTTACCAAGTCTACAGTACTCAGTGATGGCAAGAGAAAACAGACTAAGCTAAAGCTCATAAAATCAGATGCTGGTACTGTCACCAATTTACTGTCCAAAGGCTTTAAGAAAAATCACTCTTGCTTTATTCAAGTATTACAGGCAATAATATTACCAATGTGTTCCACAGTAATGCACTGTGGGACTGATACCATGCACAGCTAGAAGTACTCTGGAAATAAGCAAGTAGCTACATGATCAAAGCAAATATAACAGCATCTGAGTATCAAAAATTGGCCACAGTCAGATTAATCTCAGCTACCTCAGAGGTTGAGAAAAGATCACAAGTCCAAAGTCAGCCGTGGCAACTTAAAATTTAAAATTTTTTAAATTTTAAAAGGGCTCAGTATGGAGCTGAAAAGTGCTTGCCAGCACATGCAAAGTTCCTGGGCTCAATCTCCAGTACTGCAAAAGAAAGCCACTATTACCTTTCCCCCAATTTTCTTTCTTTCTCTTTTGTCCTTTTGGTTTGGTTTGGTTTGGTTGTCTTTTGGAGACAGGCTCTTGCTGTGTAGTTCAGGCTGCCCTTGAGCTCACTTTGTAACCCAGGCTGGTCTCAAACCTGCCTCAGCCTCCAAGTGCTAGGATTACAGGCATGCACCACCACACCTGGCTTCCAATTTTTTTAGAGCTATATATTCTTTAAGTAGTGTTGCTCAAACATGGATAGACCTCTGAATCACACTGAGAGCTTATAAAAACACAGATCCCAGGGCCCCACTCCACAGCTTCTGATTCAGCAATTTTGGAACAAAGTTCAACAATGTGCTTTCTGGGACAAGCAGAGAGACTTTTAAGACAACTCTTAAGAACAGCAAAGTCCTCAACAAGATACAGGGATGTAATGATCATCTGCCTCACTATACACAACCACCAGAGTAGCACAACTCTTTACCTCACTCAGCACTACAATGAGTTAGTTTTACGTTTCTGATATAAAGCTCTGCGGCCATATTAAAGGTTATTATAACAGCTACTCTGTCACAGATAATCACCTCTCCAGTTTGTCTGTCATGATCCATGCAAGGCTGTCCATCTTTTGGAGAATAAATAGTGTACCTAAAAAATAAACAATAAGCAACAAATACTGTGATAATATTCAAGTTAGATCCTAACATACTTTCTAGTGTTGCTCCTAACACCTTTAAGTATGTCTCACACTGAAACTTCTAACTGCAAATATCTACACCTACTATTCACAATTTTACGAGTAGTTCCACTGTCAACCTAGTCACTAATGAAAGTTTTCTACCAGCACAAAGGTAACGCTATCGAAAAATATGAACCTATCATGGCTTTGTGGTATAAAACTAAAGATTATAAAATATAAACTCATTTATGAACCTTAAATAGCCTTTACTTTATATAATCCAGGAAGAATCTAGAATAATTTCTAGAACAAAAGCATAAAACACAAATAATTATTTTTGTACTTGGCTAGGAATACCAAGCAGAATATTTAATAAGATCATAAAAGCCTGTAATTCCATTCTACTTGGTTCTATCTGTCACAAACACAAAGCAGCTCAGAGTAATTAAGAACTCTGAAAACAAAAAATACAAGAGAACAAAAAAAAAGAAATTATAAAAAGATAATGGAAAAAGATAGATTATGGGTACAAAATCATAATGAAAGAATTATACATTTTTTGGTTGATGACTCTGAAGGATAACAAACTCACCGCTTTCCAAATTTAATTTTATTTCTTTCTCTTAAAGTTAAAAATTGCCACCTAACAAAGGAATCATAGTAAGGATTAACGTCAGTGGTAATGAAGGAACGCCGCCAGTCTACCTATAAAAGGAAAAAAGAAAAGATAATTGCAAGAAATAGACAGATAAAACTTTTAGAAATACAAATTCCTGGCTAGGCATAGTGGTGCATGCCTGTGATCCCAGCACTCAGGAGGCTGAGGCAGGAAATCACAAGCTCAAGGCCACCCTAGATTAGGCAGTGAGTTGAAGACCAGCTTGAACTACATAGCAAGACCCCAGTTCAAAAAATAAAAATAAAACAAAACACACTCCCATGAATCAACTATTTACTCTTATATTCTTTATTTTCCAGCTTAGAATTTATCAAATATTAAAAGAAAAAACTGTATCAGCAACTGCTTGGCAAGTGTGAGGTCATGAGTTCAATTCTCAGTACAAAAAAAAAAAGCCAGGGATTTAGCTCAGAGGCACAAGGGCCTGCCTTGCAAGCACGAAGTCACGAGTTTGATCCCTGGTACCAAAAAAAAAAAAAAAAAAAAAAAAAATTGTTTCAAGTTCTATTTATTTTATAATAAACACATCAATTTTTCTCTTTGTTTTTAAGTACACACACATTAATAAACATATAGGAATTATAATAAGCACAATGTAGTTAAATAATTTCTATGTATTCCTAAATACTCAAGTTAAACTCTGATTTCTTCAAATTTTTTAATTTTTCCATTTACAGTTAATCTACCAATATATACTCCATTAAGACAAATATTAAAGTGCTTCGCTGCTCACATTGAGGCCTATTTTACATGCTAGTATAACAGCAGTATAATTCTTCAGTAGCATACAGATAGGTTATATTATTCTAAATTTAAGAGTTGGTCCAAATCTTTTTTTCACACAAATATAAATGGTTTCTTTATATTTTAACCATGAAAGCAATGAGCGTACCTTCAAACCTATTCTCTTTAGATCCTGAATAGCCAGTGGTGGGAAATAATCCAGCCAGTGTTCTGCTTCAGAAAATTTTACTATCTCTTCATCAGACAGCCCAAGGGATTGCATAATGCCCCACTGATACTTAGAAGAGCCAGCTTTAGCAGCAGCTTTACTCTGAAAACAACAGGCAAAAACAAACTCCATTAAAGAATAACCAGCAGCTTCACATTATAGGTCCATAGTAATTTCAAGTCCATAACCCAATTTAGCAGCTTTTTAAATTCCAAAGCACTGTTGCAATGTCAGAACACTGTAGGAGTTAGATGTACTATTTGTCAACGGAACTGTATTGTCAGGCTATTTAACAGGAAACTGGTACCAATGACACTAAACCGATGAAGCCATAAAAACTACCAGTTGTTAAGAGATCTCAGTATTAAACTTTCTGTTCCCTTTATTCTAATGCAACACATACTCTTTCCTTTTAGCTATACATAATCTATTTCCAAGAATTTCCTTCTTTCCCAAATTTAGCAATATCAAACACACAACCAAATGCCAAAGAGAGTTGGAGGGAAGAAATGAAGTTAATATATAAAACCATAAAGAGGCAATGCAAAGCAATTTTGGGCAGGATGGTAGAAACATCAGTACACACTTCTCAAACCCACAGAACTCTACCCTCACGGAGAATAAATTCTACCATATGTTGTTTGTTCTCCAGTTCTTGGGACTGAATCCAGAGCCTTACAGGCAAGCACTATGCCAGTGAGCTCCAGCTCAGCCCACTCGGGACCCCTCCTGTCTCTCAGTAGCTATTCCTACTCCCCCTCCCTTACACCTTGCCCCCATTCCTTTTTACCAATAAATTTTCCTGCTCTTAACCTGCATTGTCCTTACAATTCATTCTTCAACTTCGGGGGACACAGAACTTAGCATATTTGACATCTAGCATTTGCCCTCTACCACCTTGGAGGCTGCACCGAGGTACTTGGAAGAAGAAACGGTGAATTCAATGTCAAGTCCTGTGGGATGTATTCCTAAGCACTGGAAAATGTTCAACCCTTATATGTTGAAAAAGAGCAATTTATTATTTTTCTGTATCCACACATGGCCTGCCTACCCTCTAGAGCCAAAAAAGGAATGCAGAGGATTCAACTACTACACAACCACAGCTGGAACCAAAGTCCTCTAGCTATACTTTATATTTCAAAGTGCTTGCTATTCAGAGGCTACCAAACTCCAAATGATCATGCAGATGGAACCAAGAACAAATACACCAGACTCCTTTTCTGGGATCCACCAGATCGAACTTGTAAAGAGTTCCTAACTGCTACCCTATAACATGACTTCCATGTGAGGCCGTTAGGAGAGTTCTCAGGAGGACGTCCACGACTGCAGTTTCCCCTACACTGACCCTTCCCAGCTGGAAGCAGATAGAAAGTACACCTCTTCTCCCCTAACCACAGTTAGGGATAACTCTTCAGAGAGGGAATATTACAGGCAGCTAAGTTAGGTAGAAATATAGTAGGCAGTCAAGACAGGGCTGGGCCCTCGAAGAAGTCAGTGTAGGAGATGAGACTACATGAGGACTGTGGCTGGAGGTGCATCTGAAGGTTCAAGTCACAATGGCTATTTACACACTGCCCTAAAGGATGAACAGAGGCTTGGGATTATTGGTATCACCTTTTTGAGATTTCCCATGATCTCATTAGGATTGGGTCATCCTCTCTCACCTACAAGACTAAGACTAAGACCACTAAGACTACTAAAACTAAAGAGAAGACTAACGCCATAGATTACTGGCCAAGGTTAATGACCTAAGCAACTTTGCTTACAATCATACTGGTTGATCATCACTTTGATCCACATTGTACCTGATGTACATGATTTTGTTCTACAAACCTTCCTCTGAGAGTGGGCTCATTGGCAACCCATTAGGGACGCCTCCAATCTCACAGGAGCTATTCCCACTCCCCACTCCCTCACATCTATTCCCCCTTCCTTTTCTCCAATAAATGTTAATGCTCCTAAAAATAAGTTAATTAATTAATAAACTGCCCAGGCTGGCCTAAAACTTGTAATCCTTCTGCTTCAGCCCCCTGAATAGCTGTGTTTACAGACATGCACAACACACCGCTGGATATATGAGAATTTTTTTTTTAACTCAACTAGGGTATGAAGGGAATATATGATGGACGGCAGATCATAACAAATATATCTTACTGCATTAAAAACAGTTGAAATACTCATACTAGACGGGGGAAGAAAGGAGTTGACCTGAGCATTTTGGGAAAAAGTACATGGACTAGAATCTAAAGACAAAAAGAATTACTGTGCACACAAACACTTTAATTGACAGAACTGTTTTCCTCAGGGTTATTGTATAAGTCAGCAACTCTGAAACTATATTATTAGTACACTAGGATTAAATAAATAGCTATAGATAACAAGAGGCAGGCTCTGTAGCAAGAAATCATACAAATAAGCAAAGAGAAAATGCTGAATTAAACCCTGTGATGCTCATGTGAAGCCAAGGGTATCTGTGTGAACTAATGGGCCTAGAAGCAGTGACATCAGAGCAGCAGTGAGCACGCCTAGCACTCAGACCTTAGCTTCTAAATACCAGTCTTCAATAAAAGGAATCCAGGATCCATAGAGAAGTGATTGATTTGGGGCTGAAACAGAAAAAAATTTTAAAAAATTTTAAAAAGTCTGGAGTACATTGTGGTAACAGAAACTGTTTGTTTGTTTGTTTGTTTGTTTTTTCTTTTTTTAAAGAAAGAAATCAGGCATGGTGATACACACACCTGTAGTTCCAGATTCAAGGAATGCTGACACAGGAAAACTGTAAATTCATAGTCAGCTTAGACAACTTAGTGAGGACCCCGCCCCCAGTAAGGATGTAGCTCAATGGAAGAGTGTTTGCCCAGCATGAGATCCTGGGTTTAATCCTTAGCACCACAAAGAGGAGATGAGCAAGGTAGAGAGCGAAGGCAGGGGAAGAGCTACAAATGGATCAAAACCAACCTGGAAGAACAGTTTCAATAATAACAGCTACTGCGTGCTTGCACATGCATGCACATGTAACACACATACACTCAAACTTTGAAAGTATTAGACTACAACCTACAATGCCATGCACGAATTCACTGATACAAAAGGCTGAACAAGTAAATGGGGAAGGCAGGATAACTCTTCCTTTCAGAAGTCTACATAATATTTTTAAAATGACAGAAGTAGAAAAACATCATTAACAACAAAGTAATTGTTGTAGACAATATCCATTAATGAATGCAAAAATTAATGAGCAAATTATTTTAAAAGGAACAGAATATTATTTCCATTGCCTGAAAATAGCTCTCTCAAAATATATATTAATTACAAAGGGAAAAATAAAATGCAGTAGAAAAATCTGGCAGACACCATCTTAAATGATTAAGGTTAATGTTACCAATAAGTCATATCACAATCACATACTCCCTGACATGAAGAATTAAGAAGGATTTATCAGATTTCTGCTATTCCTCTCAAAAAGCAATAGTCTCAACCCAACAGGGTAGAGCATCTGATAAACCTAAATGGAAGGCCAGTCTGTTATGCAATGTGTGCCCCAAAGCACATGTCACAAGTGAATCCCCCGTGTAACAGTAGTAAGAGTTGGAGACTATAGGCCCATGACAGCCAATCTTTTCAAGCTTGCAAGTATAACAACTAGCCCACAGGGCACATGTGCCACAGGCTCGCCACCGCTGCCACAGGCCATGAGGTCTCCATCCCTGTGAGTGGATTAACATCATTATCACAGGAGTAGGCACCTTATAAAAGGACAGGCTTCACCCTTTTTGCTCACATCTGTCTCTGTGTCCTTCTACCACAATGACACAGCAAGAAGAGGCTCAGCAGATGCCTTCCTCAGTCTAGGACCCAGCCTCCAGAACTTTGCCAATAAATTCCTGGTGATCGAGAATTACCCTGTCTACGGTATTCCATTATAGCAACATGAAACAGAGTAAAAGCATCTGTCTGAACATTTTTATGGTAAAAAAAGAATAATGCCCATCGACTGCTGAACAGTGCTCTTAACAGGTATCAAAAGTTGCATAAGAGCGAGACAGAAGAGACTAAGGCGATGACTACAGGCACCTGACAAACAAAAGCAGTGTGGATCTCAGATAGGACCTGGGAACAGAAAAGGATCTTAGTGGGAAAAAAAAAAAAAAATGGTAAAATACCAATGAAGTCTGTAGTTGAGAAAATAGTTTTGTACTAATGTTAATTCCATAGTCTTAAGGACTATATCAGTTGTATAAGCTATAACTAAGAGGAACTGGGACATGATTAAAAGGGAATTCTCTCTACTATTTTGCAACTCCTCTACAATTCGTAAATTATCTTAAAGTGAGGGGAGTAAAGTGATAATTTTTGAAGCTGATACTTCTTTCAAATCACCAAGTACATTTTATTTACTCAGCACTATGCAATGGGAGCACACACACAGATCAGACAAATACAAGCTAGACATGGTAGCACATGCCTATAATCCCAGCTAGCTGGGAGGCTGAGGCAGGAGGATTGTAATTTGAGCCCAGCTCAGACAGCACTGTGAAACGCTTCTCAAAGTACAACATTAAAGGGGATAGAGCTCAGTGAGAGTGTTCCTCTAATATGTGCTAAGCTAGTCAATGCCCAGTATTGCAAAAACAAATAAAACCACACAAATACAAACATAAAGCCTCAACCAACATAAATATCAACATTCACCAAACCTTTTTTCCTTTAGCTTTATCCTTAACTACTATATTTTCTGTTTTAACACTGATTTCTTCTTCTTCTTCTTCTTCTTCATCTGGAAAATCAGGGGGGCAACCATATAGTTCAATTTCTCTTTTCAATTTATCAGCACATGCCTATAACACAAGGAAATAATTTGAGTTTTTGCTTCTACAGCCAACTAAAATTAACTCTTTGAAATTTTCTCCACAATATATTACATATGTATGTGTACATATACATTTACTCCAATGACATAAATTGTTTATCTCAAAATCCACTAATTCATAAACTGCTCAGTAATCATTTACTCAACACCAATTACTCAGTGGGGTGTACTATGTGCTAGGTACTAGAAATGAGAAGATATACAAACATTGTTTCTCGGTTTAAGGAGCCTTTGAAGCCGAATGCAGTGGGACATGCCTACAATCCCAACACTCAGGAGGCTAAGGCAAGAGGACTGCCATGACTTCAAGGCCAGTCTAGACTACACAGTAGTGAGTTCAAGGCCAGCTTGAACTATAAAGTGAGATCCTGTCTCAAAACAAAGCGGAAAAAGTACTTCCTCGATAGGAGGAATTAAATTTGTAGATTCTTCATATGTCTTATTAGTTAGTTATTACCTAAATGTAGCATGTGATTCACAAAAGAAAAAAGTAAAAATATAACTAGAAAGGATATTTTGGGATCATTAAAGAAACTTGGCTAGGACCAGGGATTGAGCTCAGTAGTGTAAGTGCCTGCTTTGCAAGTGTGAGGTTATGAGTTCGATCCCCAGTACCAAACAAAAAAGAAACTTGGCCGGAGCCTAGATAAAAATGATAATCTCAGATCCATGCTGAACGTCTTGAAGGGAATAATGTGACTGCAATGATGCAGAAGAATGCCCTCATCACAGGGTACATATGCTGAAGTATTTACGGGCACTATCACGTCCCCAGTTTACTTTCAAAAAGTTCACAGAAAAGAAAAACGAAAGCATGCATAAGCATGCATGTGTGTTTGTGTAGAGAGAAAAAAAATAAGGAAATATGGCAAAGGTTACTACTAGGTAAACACAAGGTAAAACTTGGTAACCAGAGATGAAGAATAGAACTGTTCCCTGCACTAGCCTTTTACTAGGGTGCTGATTTGACAGCGTTCAAAACAACAAACTGGAGATTAAAAAGAAAGTACTAGTCCTATTTAACTGCTAGTTGCTATTGTTACTAGTTTGAGAAGAGAACCTTTCCATAGTTTTCTGGTCGAAACATTTCTAATGTAAATTCCTAACAAACGAAGACATTTGTAAAAATGATGAAAATAGCCAAGGGTAGTGGTGCAAGACAGTAATCTCAGCACTCAGGAGACTAAAACAGGAGGATCATTGCAAGTTTGAGACCAGTCCAGCCTACAAAGTGAGCTCAAAGCCAGCTTGAATGGTATAGTGAGACCCTATCTCAAAAAGACAAAAACTAATAATAATAATAATAAAAATGATCAAAATGATACAATTGCTCATGGCAATATTTTATATGTCACAAACGCACAAATCACTAAACATTTTCAGTCAAAAACAAATTAATTTCCAATTCAAAAAAAAGACAAAAAAGAAACTATTACCCAATTCCAACTAATTTAAATATTTAATGTATCTAAAAGAAACCAAAATTCCTTAAAAATCACTTAAGACTTTAATTGTATGTCTTATATTTACTCCTTCAAATGTTTTTAAATTAATCTTCGCTATAGTAAGTTGAACCCATTTCACAAAGCTTTGACAGTATTAGAAAATCCTATTTAAAGCTCTTGAATTGGATATAACTATTTGCTCTATAATAAACAGTACAGCCAGGTGTGCTGGCAGACACTTGCAGGCCAGCCTGGACCACAAAGAGAGTTCTAGGCCAGCCTGAACTGCATAGCAGGACCCTGTCTCAAAGAGACAAAAAAGTAAAATGAATAAATAAATACAAGTGTACAAACCAATCTCGTAAGTAATCTTACCTTAATAGGCATTCCAGTACAGTGCAAGCCAAATGGAAACAGACAACATTTTCCTTTTAATCTCTGGTATCCTACTGCAAACTACAGAAAGAGAATTAAATTTAAATTAAAAAGATAAATGGCAGTTGAATATGAAATGCTAACTTTTCATAAAGAACATTAGTTTTCTTTTTTATATCTTCCTTTAAAACACCAGTTCAGCCAGTTATGATAGCTCATGCCTGCAACCCCAGAACTTGGGAGGCTGAGGCAGGAAGATCACTGCAAGTTCAAGGCCTGAGCTACATAATGGGTGTAAAGCCAGCCTAAATTGCATAGTGAGACCCTATCTCAAAAAACACCAGTCAGGATCTTATAGTTATTCCAAAATGCTAGTGTACTATCATTTGTTTTCCTGTTTTTCTCACTGACCTAGGAGTCTTGGACTCATATATATGCATAGAACCCTATACAGACACACACATGACATGTGAAATTAAGTATAAAAATTAAATTAACTAAATATAAAAAAGAGGGTTGGGGATTTAGCTCAGTGGCTTAAGCACCTGCCTGGCTAGCGCAAGGTCATGAGTTTGATCCCTGGTACCAAAAAATAAATAAATAAATAAATAAATACATACATACAAATATATATATGAAAATTAAGGAACTCTAAGATTCTTTAACAGGAAATAAATTCTACACATACTGTTTTCTTCAAAGTAGCAGCTATTTTTTTTTTTTTTTTTGTAACAGAGATCACACTCAACCTCGCACTTGCCAGGCAGGTGCTTACTTACGCTGCTGAGCTAAATGTCTGGCCCTCAAAGTAGCATGTATTAAGGACCCCTCCACCCCCTTATCCAAACCCAGAAGCTTTACCTCACACTTGGACAGAGAAAACGTGTGCCCCAAATGCAGGCGCCCGTTCATATAGGGATACGGGAAGGTTACAAAGTATTTGCTGCAAAACAACCATGAAAAAAAAAGTAGAGAGAAGAAAAGATAAGTTTCTTTTACAGTGAAAGAAGGGGTAGAGGAATGCTTGATATAAATAACTTCTTTACATTTTAGTTACCTAAGGCATTGAAAAAATAGACTTATACAATGCGAAGATTGGTGGAAAACAAAATAAAAAATGTTTAATACTTTTAGGAATCTATACTGACTTAAGTGTTTCACTGGCTGTATGGCATTTTAATTCTCTAGAGACATACTACATGATATATGTGGTAAATTCATTTACATGATATCCCTTTAAAACTATTTAAAGTTATTATGCTATATTCTTTTTTCTCTTGTAGTATATATAAGATAATAAAGTGAACATTACAAAACGGGGTCTGAAGGTACATACCTGGAAGCCCAGTACCCTGGGAGGCTGAGGCAGGAGGATAGCAAGATCAAGCCCAGCCTGATCAGCTTAGCAATTTAGCATGACCTTATCTCAAAAAGTAAAGAAAAAAAAGGCAGGGGGGCTGGAAATATAGGTCAGTGAGAAGGCCCTCAGTTAAATCCTCAGTACTGCAAAAATAATAAACCAAACCATACAAATGTACCATCCAAGTCATGAATCCGCCAAAGCTACCAGGGTATCCCTCCTTGTTCTCCCACCAGACACAAGCAGAGTCTGAAATTTGCTTTTTGTCCCCCTCTTTCAATAGCTGCACATGTCTGTGCCTTTAAACAATGTATCACTTAGCTTCCCTCGTTTGTGAAGTTTATATAAAACACCGCATACTTTTAAAGTACACTATTCATGGGGGGAAGGAGAGACTAACTGGTGATTCAACTCAGGGACACAGGGTCTTAATGAGTCACCACACTGCCCTGACTGGGCTTAAGAACTTTCAATCTTCCTGTGTCTGCCACCCAGAGTGCTGGAATTATAGACGTGCCATACCATAAGCAATGGTAATTTGCTTTTTATTCAAAATCATATTACTAGGTTTCTTCAGCATTGTTGCATATTCCTACAGTTTATTCTCCTTCACTAAACAAAGATTTTTCAGTTCATTTTTTATAACTTTAAGTTACTTTAAAGTTGATCAGAATTCTAGAAGCAAATGCAAGCTTCAAAGTATAAAGTACACTATCAGGGAGTTTGTATTACAAATTTTTCTGTTTAAAAAATATATGCACTCGGGCATGATGGCACACATCTGTGATCCCAGCACCTGGGAGCTGAGGCAAGAGGATCATCATGACATCAAGGCCAGCCCGGACAACAGAGAGAGGCCTTTCTCAAAATTAAATAAATAAATAAATAAATAAGTAAATAAATAAATGAAAGAAAGAAAGAAAGAAAACATAATCCATTAGAGTAAACGAGAAAGATAGACTTTGGAGGTGAAAAATTCTAAAAACTCCAGACCCTGTGAATTCTTAGCTATGCAATCTTGAGCTAGTTACTTAGCCTCTATGTATTAGTTTTCTCTTCTGTAAAACAGGAAGAAAAATTGTTAATCGTAATGAATTATTAGAAAGATTAATGCATTTCCTAGCACATACTAAGCGTTCAATGGAAGCTACTGCACTGTGATAGTTATCATCATTTTACATCAACCTGACAAAACACATTTTTGTACATTTCAACTTTATCTAAAATGGAATATGTCTTAAAATGAATGCATATATTTATTATGGCACTGTTTGGGGGACAAGTCTTACTATCTGTGGCTTTTTAAAAGCAAAACAGTATTTATGGAGTAAGATTTTCAACTACAGAAACCGTCAGTTTTGTTTTCTAACAAACTGTAGAAGTGAGTCCTGAAGATATAGTCTTCAAACAGTCCTGAAGATATAGTCTTCAAACAGTTTTTGTTTATAGAGATAATTACCGAGTCTCTCTAAGAAAATAGTGTCCTTTTGTTTATCAATCCAGATAAAACTTTTGGGTTTTTGGGGGTTTTTGTTTGTTTGCTTTTGTTTTTTGTCTTTTGACACAGGGTCTTGCTATGCGGTCTTGAGTTCACTTTGTAGCCCAGGCTAGTCTTGAACTTGCAATGATCCTTCTACCTTAGCCTTCTGAGAGCTGAGATTACAGGCATGCACCACCACACCTGGCACAGATAAAACTTTTAAAATACTCTCTGTGGTATGAATATAAAAAATACTATTAAAAAAAAAAAAAAAAACCTTGGGAGGAGGATCGCACATTATGAATTTGAAGGCCAACCTATCATACAGCAAGACCCAAAATCTTTCATAAAGAAAAACTCTAGGCATTGCATAGGGAAATTGATTCTGATTTGAATGCAGAAGGTAGAAGTCAGCTCCTTCAGTCCATTTCAGGCATCACACAAACTTTCTCACTTACTAACTTACTTCCACAGAGCCATTTACTCACCTGGACTGCTTCTCCAGATCAGATGCATTAACCTCAAACACTTTCTCAGCTTCCCATTTCTGTTGGATTTCTTTCTCAATCTTCTTTAAAAAGTCTACTTTGGCTGTTCCTTTCCTTTCCTATTGGACCCAAAAGAAAACAGTCAACTCTATTTCAGCAGGTTTGCTCAAAAAAAGCAAACAAAAAATAAGTTCACACACAACTACACTGCTGACTCACAGGTTGCTAACCCTCTTCCTATGCTCCTCTACCTGCCCTGAACACGCATGAATCTCTGAAATAGATAATAAATCTTTTCATACATTCATAGCATCTGTGGTTCTTATAGAAAGGTAAGAAAGTTCTTAAGGAAGTTCTTAACTTCTAACCTTAAGAAGTAGGCAGAACAGTGATGCTCATTTCAGAGAACAAATCTAAAGTTCAGTGACAAATGCAGGCAATCATAGAATTGGATAAACACCCTTCTCTGTAGCTCCAATTTCTGCTTTTTCTGTTATTCTGCCCATATCTAGGCACAGCTTGCTAGCTATAGAACTGCAGACAGGTTCTACCCAGGTTTTCTGTCTACCACTCTGTGTTCTTACCTGTCTGGCCTGAGACAGTAGATTTCCATATATTAACAAGTTGTTTGGCCAGGGACGGTGGCACACACCTGTAATCCCCACACTCTGGGAGGCTGAGGGAGGAGGATCACAAGCGCAAGTCCAGTCTATGCAATTTAGCAACTTATGAGACCCTGTCTCAAAACAAACACCAGCAAAAGATTTCCAACTCCCCAGATCCTTCAACCCTATGAGGGTCTACTGATCTTGACCCTTTTCACTAACCCTGACGTGTGCACCACATCTCACCCCATGCCTTCACTTCTGCCCTTTATCCAACTGCACAATCACTCCTAATCTCCGCCCACTCCTACTTTGTTTTTCTTATGTGGCGAAACTTCAACTCATCTCTTCACCTTTTCTACTTCTCTACTTGGACAGCTGAAAGAGACAGGAGGAAACACTAATCCATGTTAACTGGTCTCAGTTTAACTGCACAATCATTAAACTGAGTGATGCCAAGGAATACTACTAATTTCTAGCTTTTTGTTGTTTTGGGGGGATGGTATTTGTTTTTGTTTGAGACAGGGTCTTGCTACAGAGTTCTGGCTGGCCTTGAACTCATGGTGATCTTCCTGCCTCACCCTTCTGAGCCTTAGGATTACAGGCATGCACCACTAACCTGGCCTCCTTTGGTTTTTGAACTAACCTCTCATCTCAGCCTCCCAAGCAGCTGTGATTACAAGTGTGCACCACGACATCTGTTTAATACTACTAATTTCTGAAAGTCACTCCTCCTAAATATTTCTGAAACTTTAATATGCAAAAAGAGTAACCACTAGCCACACTGTACTATTTAATTTCAATTTAAAGTTATATTAAAAATTTCGTCTTTAATTGTAGTAGCCACATTTCAAATGCTCAGTGGCCCTATATGGTTGGTGGCTATAAAGTTAGACGTGTCAACCCAGAACATTTCTATCACCACAGAAAGTTTCAGTGACTGCACTGTCCTAGCCAATTGCTTCAGAGCCGGTCCTCCCTCCTCTGGTCTGCAACACCTTGCTAGTTCCTACTTCACTGAGCAAAAGACGTGAACTCCTGCCAGCTCCCCCTCACATCGACACACCCACTCACATCTGTACACAGATATTCTCTGCCTTCTTTCCTGTTCACATTACTTAAGTATATGCGTTCTAGCCCCTCTGCTGATTCAGACCCTGCTTCTATTCAGTTCAGAAACAGCACTCCAGCAAAAAAAAAAAAAAAAAAAATCTCTCCTCTGGGTCAATAAGCCTCTCCCATAGGATAATTCCTAAAAGGACTGTGTAATTCCTATTTTTAAAAAAAAAGCCTTTTGACTCATTTACTACTCAATTCATCTTCTCTCCTCTATAGAAAAATTCCTTAGGAATTATCCATAATCCTTATCAACAGTCACTTCTTTGCCATTTGTTTATTTACAATGGGGATTGAACCCAGGGGTGCTGTACCACTGAGTTACATAGCCAGCCCTTTTAATTTACTTTGAGACAGGGTTTTGCTAAACTGCCCAGGTGAGACTTGAATTTACAATCAACTGCCTTGCTTCAGACTCTCAAAAGTCTGGGATTACAGGTATGTGTCAACCTCCTCAGTTCTTTCTTTCCATTTTTATTTTTTGTTGTTTTGTTTTTGCTTTTGCTCCTTCCTCAGCCTCCCATGGCCTTGAACTACATACACGTGAGACCACATACAGCTCTCCCCCTCTTTGGGGAGTGCAGTTTGAGTCAGGGTCTTGCTATGTGGTTCAGGCTGGCCTCGAACTCAATGGGATCCTTCTGCCTCAGCCTCCCGAGTGCTAGGATGACAGGTAAGTACCACATCTGTCTCCTGTTCTTTCTTGAATTTACTCTTCAAGTAGGCTTTTACCCACCACTACATTCCAACCAGGCCTAAGTATCCATCCTCTCCCAAATGATTAGTCAGAACTCTTAGTGCTCTTGTCTGCTTACATATCATCTAATCAAGCACCTTCTCAACACAGTAATCAGTGTGATAACTTTCTAATAAGGTCTCCTCATTTATCTATGCAAAGTACTCCAGTGAAACTGTAACAATTTAGCCAGACATACTGGTCCACACCTGTGATTCTAGCACTTGGGAGGCTGAAGCAGGAGGATCCCAGTGAGTTCAAGGCTAGCCTGGGCTGCATAGTAAGTTCCAGGCCAACCTGAACTGCATAGCAAGACCATGTCTCAACACACACACACAAACACACGCACACCAAGGTTTTTACATCACGTAAAAGCCTTACAGGACTTACATCTGCCCCTGATTCAATGTCCTGTATCCATACAACTTTCCTTGCTTTTCACTCACACTGTTGTTTCTGCCTGGAGGTCTCTTCCCCCATATAGTTGCATGGCTTGAAACACTTTTCTGTCACCTCCTGAGCAAAGCTTTGCCTGATCACACTTTTTAAAATTGCAACTGTACTCTCAACTCATAATCCTTAGCCACCCCCACCTTCTGCACTATTGTTTTTCCAAACGCTTGTTGGTTACCTGACATAGTATTTTTCCTGTATTTTAGTACATAGCCCCTACACGTAAACCTGAAAACGCAGGTTTCTATTTCACAGGGAGGCGCTCAATTTTTTCATGAGGTCAATATTACATACATACTTTTCTCTCCATCCAGATTTTTTAAACTTCAATGACATGCACGTCATTCAGGTTCCTAGATCTTCAGCTAGCAAGAAACATCAAATAAACCGCACGTGGTGGCGCACACCTGTCTCCTAATCCCAACACTCCGGAGGAGGCAGGAGAATCGCCATGAATTCGAGGCCAGCCTGGGGCTACATAAGCAAATTGGGTTCAAAAACAAACAAAAAAACAGCAAATAATACCCCAAGGCACTCATCCCTTAAGTGTGCAGAAAAAAAACCTCTCTTTTACTAAAGGTATTTTTCCCTCAAATCGATCCCTAGCACATGAAGAGCTCTAGTGACTGCAATCGGGTTCCTGGCCCTGACCTACGGAGCTCTATTCCCGCCCAAACTCACCGCCATGACTTCGGTAAGAGGACTCGTGAAATCCGCGATAGTGATCCAGGCGATCCTCTCGCGGGAGTGATTACAACCGCTCCCCTCTCTCTCCGGGGAGCCAACCCTCCCAGATACCAAAGCACATTTATTGCTGGCTGAAGCAATCTTCCGGCTCACTACTAACCACAACCGGATGCATCCCATGACCCGCCGGGAATTGTAGTTCCAGGGCCGTGGGACCCGACGTCCAACAGATACCAATTAACTACAATTCCCAGAAGACAACGGGCTACTGAAAAGCAAACGACCGCAAAATCCACTCAGCAGAGACGCCAGCAGTGACGTCGTGGATATGTCGAACTACAAAACCCATCATCCAGTTCGAGATGGCAGAAGGCGCGAGTGCGGCCTGGGAAGGGTGGAGTTAGGGGCTTCCACACTTTCGCTGCATGTGCCGGGGTGTCTGTCAAGATGCCAGGATGCCAGGTTAATTAGTAGGCAGTGGAGAGGTGCTAATTATGAATAGATATTTATTACAGTAGATGGCATTCAACAGCTCAGCACTTTGAGATTTTAAAACCCTTTAAAAATAATCTGCATTTATAGGCTGGAGAGCAGAAGGAAAGCTACTTTTTGGGCCCAGTCTCAGACACTTTAACCTGTGTAAAGGGTTGCTTCCGATAAAGTAGTCACGAGCTACATGTGACAAATTGAACTCAAATTAACACTAACTGACATTTAGCGTTTACGACCTACTCCTGAGGCTGAGGCCAGAGGGTCGCAAGTTCGAGGCTAGCAATTTAGCAAGAACCTGTCTCAAAATTAAAAGACTGGGAATGTATCCCCTACATTCAAGCCTGAAAACGGGCGGGTGGGGTGACTAGGTAGTAACAACCATATTAGGTGATGCAAATATGAAACGTTTCATCATCAATAAAAGTTTTGTTAGCCATGCTTACTCATGTCTGTAATCCCAGCACTTGGGAGGCTGAGGCAGGAGGATCTCAGGAGTTCAATGCCAGTTTGAACTACGTATCAAAACCCTGTCTCAAAAACACAAAACAAAACAAAACCAACATTGGTACTTTTTTTACTTTCTGGTGGTCCAGATTAGTTACATGAGTAAATATTAAGTGTCAACAAAACATCTTTAAGGGCAGAGAAGCAAAAACATACCTTCTAAGTATTTTCCCTTTTTTTTTCTTTTTTTTTTTGTGGCAGGATCTCACAATGTAATTCAGGCTGGCCTTGAATTCATTATGTAGTCCAGGCTGGCCTCAAACTCTGAGATCCTCCTGCTTCAGCCTCTCGAGTGCTAGAATTATAGGATTTTTTACATTTATTTCACTTTTTTTTTCTTTGACACAGGACTCACTAGGTAGTTCAGGCTGGCCTTCAACTCACTGTGTATCCAAATTGTCCTCAAACAGTTATTCTCCTGCTTCAGCCGCGTACGTTCCATTATTACAGGCATGCCCCACCACAGGTGTTCTAATTTTATATTTTAAAGTTATTTTTTAGTTAAAATACAAATTTAATGAAGGCCCAACACATGGTATAGACTCAATAAAAAATTTGTTAGAGGAAAAGAAGTTGGAAGGAATTTTAAACTATAGTAAACCTGCAAATGGCTCTTGTACCTCTGGTTGTTTTGTTTTGTTTAAAATGATGCCTTGCTGTGTCATCAAACATGAAATTGCCATCCTCCTGCTTAAGAGATTCAGGTATGAGCCACATTAGTCAGCTTGCCTCTGTGTTTTTTCGTACTCAAATGCTCTCCATCACTTTTTTTGTTTTGTTTTGTTTTGGTTTTTTTGGTGCCTAGGATCAAACTCACAATCTTGTGTTTGCAAGGCAGGCGCTTAAGCCACTGAGCTAAATCCCCAGCCCTCTACCAATTTCCATACCCTCTTTTTTTTGGTACTATGGATCAAACACCTGACCTCTTGCTTGCCAGGCAGGCGCTTATGCTGCGGAGTTGAATCCCTGTCCCACCCTCTTTTTTTAACCTACTAACAATTTTTGAGGGGGCAGGATTGAGGCAGGGTCACACTCTGCAGTTCAGGCTGAATTTGAACTCACTTTGTAGCCCAGACTAACCTCGAACTCACAGCAATCCTCCTGCCTCAGTCTCCTAAATGCTGGAATTATAGGTGTGCACCACCATGCCTGGTGTCTACCTACTGACAATTTAGAAGTCTCTTCCTGACAGCAAAAAATCTAAGTTAAATGTCTCCTCCAGATAGCCCCTGAAAAAGCTCCTTCCTGCACTGACTTGGAACCTTTATCTCACTAAATTTGGTTTTTTGGTTTTTGGTTTGGTGGGGGGGGTTGTCTTTTTGTGACAGGGTCTCGATATACGGTTCAGGCTGGCCTTGAGCTCACTGTGTAGCCCAGGCTGGTCTCGAACTCTCAAGGATCCTCCTGCCTCAGCCTCCCGAGTGCTGGGATTACAGGCATGAGCCACCACGCCCGGCCCATATCTCACTAAATTTGATTGGCTGTGTATTTCAGAACACACTACAAGCTCCATGACAGCAGAGACTGTGCCTAATACAGTGTGTGGTGCAAGGCAAATACCTTGTAAATATTTTTGGAATGAATGAAGGAATCTCATCCTCCCTTGCTCGTACAACTAACGTTATGCTATTCGGTTCCAATTCTGCCCTAATCTGCACTATTTGTCATCTTTGATCCCTTGCCTTCCAATTCCTGTTGGTCATTGAAATTATTCATGTAACAAATATTTGAGTTCTTCCCATAAACTAACTAGAGCTACAATGGAGTGATAATGAAGCTGGGCCACTGCCCCATGGAGCTTGCTATCTACAGGGCATGAGACAAGTAACACAGAAAATAAACAAGTATGTGGTTACACATTATATAGACTCTGCCTGCATGCCTCCCAGGTTAGTCCTGTTAGTTTTCCTATTTAAGTGACTATAATTCCTCTTTGCTTGCAGAACTAGGGGGCTGAACCCAGGGCCTTGACACTGTGCTACATCCCCAGCCTTTTTACCTTTTATTTTAAGGCAGAGTCTCTCTTTAGTTGCCTAGGCAGGGCTTGAACTTGTGGTCCTCCTGCCTCAGCCTCCCACTGTGTTGAAATTACATGTGTGCTGTGACCCGATGCTCAGTTCATGATTTTTTTTCTAAAACTCATTCAGATATTGGAGGGTGTAGATCAGAAAGAAAGAGAGAAAGAAAGAAAGAAAGAGAAAGGGAGGAAAGAAATTATTTGGATTCATTATGGTCAACAAATTCATTTAGTTTCTCCTATGTTCAAGGCCTATGCTGAAGGCCGGAGATTCAACACTTGAACAAAGCAGGTGCAGTCATGTGGGTCATAGACCTCACAGGCTGGAGAGAAAGGCAGATATTAGGAGGACAATGCATCATCATCAAAGGGTTTAGCATAAAATAAATTTTGTCACCAAGGTCCAGAAATATGTCGGGTCTGCCAGATCCATGATGATTCTTTAGAATATTTCTATTGATAAATTATAAATTTAACGGATTTATTATATTAAACAATAGGCACTTAACTGCAAAAAAATTCAACAACTAAAATATTGAGTTTTTAATATTGTTTATAAAAAAAGCATCCCAATTTTCAACACTGCCTGGTATGCAAAGTCACAAATTCCCATATGAAGTACAATAAAAATACCAAGAGCACTGTACAAAAATTTCTTTACCACAACTACCACACTGAAGGTAGTCTGCACACATGACAAAAGCACATTTCATGCACTCTCACCACTTACATAGACAGCACATGTCTTTAGCTTTCCTGTCTTTTTTCTAGGTCATATGTAGTGTTTAGTGGTTTGTGGTTTTGTCAGGAGGTTCATATATATCACACAGTGTGTAGTGAACAGGAAACTAAAATAGCAATAAAATAAAGTCTTAAATTAGGACCGTGTACTGTGCATTTAGAATGGACACCAACATTTTCACATCAGCTGGGTTATTCCTTCAATAAACCTAAAAGACACCATCAGAAATAAATTCCTGTATGAACTGCAATGAAAATACCAATGGGACACTACCACAGAAATAAGCTTTGCTTCAACTCTCACTCCCAAGGCAGCCTGCACACATGAAAACTGCATGTTCCATACACAAGTATCACTCACAGAGAGCA